>CM053594.1:166312-189438 GCA_028646575.1 Pseudocheirus occidentalis | reverse complement strand
CCCTCTTTTGCCTCTTCAGGCCCTGTATTTTTAAATGCTGTCAGAAATCCTTAGAAAGAACTGTACATACCCTTTTTAAACAAAAGGGAAGAGATGTTGTAGCATATATAGAGTTAAGAAAAGTACTTGGAAGTCCTTAGAAAGTACCACGCATATCCTTTTTTTTTTCTTTTTTTTTTAAACGAAACGGAGGAGGTGTTGTAGCATATATAGGGTTAAAGAAAAGCTCTTGGTCAAAACGGACCGTGAGAATGGGCCCCAGCTAACACCTGCAGAAAACCAGCTCAAGGCTATGAGAATAACAACTTAGGATCACGAGACTCCCGTGGAGCCCAGCTAGAAGCAGACACATCAAACAGAACAGAACAGGGCAGCCTGACCAGATAAACAAAGGATGTTTAAGATGTTTGCATATAGATATGAATTTTGCTGCTTTCTGTGCTCTGTGAGAACATCCGTTTTCCCAACATAGCTTCTTGTAAAAATATGTACTTTCTCACATATGAAAAGGGTATATAAGCAATCTTTCAGGCTCAATAAACTGAACCAGCTTATCCATCATATTGGTTTGCGTGTCTGTGTTCCTCTCTGACCAAAACTCGACAAAGACCTGAGTTCAAATACGACCTCAGACATTTAACCCATACTAGCCAAGTGACCTTGGGCAAGTCATTTAAACCCAATTGCCCTCCCTTCCCCTCCTCCAAAAAACAAAAGGAATTCTCTTCCTCTATAAAAGAGGAAAAGAAGGCCAGTTCAATTCGAAAAAAATTATATTAACTATTCTCCAGGGATCAATGAGCAGGGCTTGGCTCACAGAAAGCATTAGATGCCCACGCTGCTGACATTTACCAGCTGTGCCCTGGATTCAGCCTCTGAGGCCACAAAGTGTGAGTCATTGTCTGCGGCTTGTGCTCATTTTAGTCTGACCATTGACAGCAAGAAAACCCAGGTCCTCCACCAGCTGCTGCCAACCCATCCATGTGAGGAACCACCTGTTACAGCAAAGGGAGAAGCTCTGAATGCTGTGGGTCGGGTCACTTACCTCTGCCATGCACTTTTCAAGGACATACACATTGGTAATGAGGTTTATGAAGGCATTGCCAGAGCAAGCTCAGAGTCTGGGAGGCTCTGAAGGAAAGCCTGGGAGAGAAGGGGCATTAGATGGATTACCAAACTGAAGGTCTACAGAACCATGGTGCTGACCTCATTGTTGTCTGTCTGTGAAACCTGGACAGTCTGCCAGCACCAGGCCAGGAAATGGAATCGCTTCCATGTGAATTGTCTTCAGAAGATTCTGAAGATCTCCCAGCAGGATAAGGTACCAGACACTGAGGTCCTTTCTTGAACTAAACTGCCAAGCATTCAAACTCTGCTTCAGAGAGACCAACTCTATTGGACTGGCCATGCTGTGCAAATGCCAAATGTATGCTTGCCAAAGTAAGCACTTATATTGTGGTGAGAAGGCACTTGCCCATGTTGAGGCCAGAAGTGATACAAGGACACTCTTGAGATCTCTCTGAAGAACTTTAGAAACTGGCACAGGACAGCCCAGCATGGGGTGCCCTCATATGTTGTGCTCTATGGGCAGAGCAGAAGTGAAACAGCTCAAAAGAAACATGAGATGCCCAAATTTAGAGGAGCCCCCAGTTGTTCACTTGGACTGTCTGTGCCCCACTTGTGGCAGAGCTTTCCGAGTTCGTATGGATCTGAGCAGCCACAGGCCAATTCATTGTAATTTGACACGAAGCAGACTCTTGCTTGGCCTAGATAAAGTATCAGCCATGTTTCCATCTGGGAAAATGAAACATTCTTTTCAGTGGCCCTGGAAAGCCAGTGCCTGATTACATATTGATTTTCTCAGGCTAGAACAGAAGATACAAAGATTGAAGGAGACGGTAAAAGGTGGAGCCTTTTAAGCTTTCCTTCTTCCAGGAAAGAAAATGTCTAGTGGGTCCAGAGGTCCTGGAATTCCTTTTAAAAAGACTGGGCTGGAGTCGCTGTGTCCCTGTGTTTGTCCCCAAGTACTCCAAGGGATTCTGTGCATTTCTCTGCCAGAAGAGAGCCTGTCACAGTGAAGGGGGTGTTGGAGACGGGGTCTCCATCCATAGACGCTTTGTCTGATGGCTCATCATTATCAGCTTGACCAACCAAAGCAGCTAAAACAATTAAACAGTTTTGGGGGGATAGACGGTGCCTTATTCTACAACAGCAAAGATTATGTCAAAATCACTCCAAAATCTTTCCTAAGTATTTGGCTGTTCAGTGCTATGTGAATGTCTTTGTTGTATGTGTCTTATGGGCCACTAAGTGGCGCTAGTGGTATGCCAAGAGCAGGGAAGATCTGAGTTTAAATCTGACCTTGGACACTTACCAGCTGTGTGACCCTGGGAAAATCCGTTAACCTCCATTTGCCTCAGTTCTTCCACCTTTAAAACTGGTGTCATAAGAGCACTTACTTTACAGAGTTGTTGGAAAGATCAAAAGAAACAATATTTGTGAATCACAGGTCAGTGCTTGACACCTAGTAGGCAATAATAAATGCTTGTTCCTTCCCACCCACCATTTTGTCCAGACCCGTAATTTCAGTGGGACAGCAAACTCTCAGTATGGAAAGTCCCTTCCCCTATGCCAGTCAGTCACCTACCTATGTCTTACAGCCTTAGAGAACAGTCTGAGAGCTACCGCTCTGAGATGTCAGGTGCCTGGTTGTGACCACACAGTCACCCTGAGGCAAAGGGGGTCTTCCTGACTGCTGGGTCAGTGACAAGGAGGTCAAAGACAGAAAGACCCTAAATGTGCACTGGATCATAGACCTGCAGCTGAAAGAGCCTTGGAGAACATCTGGTAGAACTCCATTATTCTACATGTATCCAGGCACAACACCTTTAAAGATGAAAAGGATGGTGCATCTAGTTATGGTGCATCCACTCTCCTTGATGGAGAAAATAGCTTGTTGTAGATTTTTTCACAAATATTTTCTATTTTTTCTTTTTCTTCTCCTCTTTCCATTTTCATTCCTGAATGCCTTTGAGGCGATTTTGCTTTGTTGACTATTTTGTAAAACGTTTTAAAGATTGGTTTTACCTTCTAATACTTTTTTCCACTTTTTGAGACTAACTTATTTGTAATTGACCATCATCCTTCTTGGTAAGATTTTACAGAAATATTTCTATCATAACTCAGTATTGCCTTTAGCAGCCCTTTCTCTCCCTCTGTCTCCCTCTCCCTCTCTCTCTCTCACTCCTTTTCCCTCTCTCTCTCTCTCTCTCTCCCTCTCTCACTCCTTCTCTCTCTCACTCTCTCTCTATTTCTCTCTCTCTCTTTCCCTCTCTGTCTCTGTCTCTCTGTCTCTGTCTTTGTCTCTCTTTCTGTCTCTCAGTCTCTCTCTGTCTCTCTGTCTCTGTCTCTGTCTCTCTATCTCTTTTCTCTATCTCTGTCTCTTTCTCTGTGTCTCTGTCTCTGTCTCTCTGTGTCTGTCTGTCTCTCTCTCTCTCTCTTTAACATGTAAGTAAAAAGTTTGCTGACTAAGTCGCTCTCTGGACTCTTTTAACCTCCTTGTATCCACTTATTTACATCGGTTCACTTTTGGATGAAGTCATTGTAGTCAACTTAGATGTCATTTCTGTTTTCCAATTTTTATTTTCAGTTGTTTGTCTAAATAATTTGGGTTAAATCTTAATTGAATGCCATATCTTTCCAGACATGACTCTTTTTTCTTGTTTATTATAAATTACGACTCTCCCTCTGTCTCATGTGACCCACACAACAACCTCGATAGTTAGGTGCTATTATTCTCCCTATGTTCCAGTTGAGGAGATAGAGGCAGACAGAAGTTCAGTGACTTGCCCTCGGTCACACAGCTAGCGAATGGTCAAGGCTGGATTTGAACTCAGGTCTTCCTGATTTCAGGCCAGTGCTCCACACATTGCACCATCTACCTGTCTCTAAGGCTAGCAACTTAAGTTGAAGCTAAATTCTGGAAGCCTTTAAATGCTAGAGGAGCTTGTGTTTAACCCTAGAAGCAATATGGAAGAACAGGGTTTATATAGGACAGTGCACAAAGAGTTGGGGAAAAATGAGATCATCATTGGCAGAATTGGGCAGATCCCTCTCATCAGGTGCTAATTCATCCATAAGCCCTTTCCTGAAGCCTCCAAGGAGTTAGCATTCTTGACCTTTTGAGATTGCTTTGCATTATTTCACATTCCTCGCAATGAAGGGGATTGACCAGTGAGAACCCAGTCCTTAGAACATGCCAATGTATGCCTGACACCAAGGAAAATGGGGGATTGGGGAGCCAACTGCGCTACAGAGCTCTGATTGGGGGCCTTTTCCTCCCCATTTCAAGCATGCACATATATCCTATGGCAGCTTCCCATCAGCTTTTAACTGGTTGCTGAACTGGTATTGAGTGTGTAATGCAAAAGGCATAACCAGACAAAATAAGACTCTTGTTTGGTCACTTTCAAGGGGAAGAGGAAGAACAAAGCTTTCAGGGGTGGAGAGAACCAGAGCAGAGGCAGTACAGACCAGTGCTTCTCTTTACAACAGGGCAGCCACGTGGCAATGAACACACGGCACCATTGTTTCTGTCTCTGTTTTGTTTATTCCTTCCTGATCTTAGGTGACAATATGGGAGACAGAGTGGACCAGGTCATGACCTGGGGAACATCCAAAGAGGAAAGAATTCATACATTGTACCATCTACATGTCTCTAGGTCCAACATAGGTCCAACAACTGGAATTTTTGGCAGAATTAGCCGGGAGCAGCAGCAGCTATTCCTGGTGGGTCACCAGCCCTGAAAGGAGATATTGGGGCTGCCCTCTGGGGTGAGTTGGAAGAGGGAGCTCAACACTTGAGAGATTCTATAAACTTATTCTGTCTCTTCAGAGGAAAGGGCTGTCTTTGTACTGTCCTTTTATGTCTAGTACCTAAACCTGGATCTTGCTTGAAAAAAGCCTGTTGGGGTCATGTGAATTTGACTTGAACCCCAAACCAAGCACAAGTGAGTTTCAAATGATTCTCTGTGATTAGGCAAGGGAGCCGTCTGTGAGGTATGAGTAGATTAGAAGGAAGTGTATGTATGTATGTATGTATATATGTATGCATGTATGATGTGTGTGTATATAAGTATATGTATATATCTATATCTATCTATAAATATATCCAAACTTATTTGTAGCCATCAGGACGTGAGGGGGTGGAGGAAGGAGCAAAAAAGTACCTAATCCTGGATCTTACTTGAAAAAAGCCTGTTGGGTCTTTCTGACTCTGTGTCTCAAGCCTGTCTCCAAAGTTCATGCTCTGTTAATGGTGGAAGATGTCATTATCAGATAAGAATGGTAGCCTTATTATTATATTTTAATAACAACTGAATGGTCACTCCTTCAGTCCCATAAGTGTCCTCACATTAAATGAAGCCAATGCCTTATCACAAAGCACCTCTGCACAGTTCTGCAGTTTCAAAGATTGTCCCAATGACCGTAGGAGACGGGTGGTAGAATTATTATTGTCATCCCCATTTTATATATTGCTCATCACTGTACCTTCATGTAGGCACCTTCTTGAGTTGCTCTTGATTTAATGAGCTTTTTCTCCCCTTCCCGTCTTGCCTGAATGGGGCTTTCAGCTTCAACAAGACACCCTTCCAGTTGTCTTTCTCCAGGGTCTCCCCTTTCTTTCCCCACTGCATTGGTCAGACTCAGCACTAAGATGTCAAAGGACAATGCATCAGCATGGTTCATTTGAAGACAAATAAAGCCCTCAGTCTTCTGATGGACAACAGCAAACTGACAGGCACAGAGAACAAAATTTAATTTTCCCTTGGAATACCCAGACCACTGGCAATTGCCCAGCATGCTGTCCTCTGGGAGGATGTCCTTGGAAATCACCCCCATTCTGGAAGCACAACAGCAGAAAGAAAAGGGTAGGGACCTCCAAGAGCCCAAAGCATCTTCCTGAAAACCCCAGGGCTCCAGTTCCCTAGGAAACATATTAAAGTCCCAAATCCCACTGCAGCAGCTGACCCTGCAGCAAAAGGTGCCATCACAGAATCACAGATTCTGAGTCCCCAAACTTGGAGCTCTTAACAATGAAATGGGTTGTCTTGTAATAAATCCAACTATTTCATTTGACAGATGAGGAAACTGAGCCCCAAGGAAGTTAAGGACCCGGTAAAGCTCCTACAGATGACATCAGCATTGTTTTCAAGCTCTTCTGAGCTGCTCTGAGGAGCCAAGCATTCAGAGGAAGGATATGCCACTTCTCTGTACTCTGTCCTGTTTGAAATATTTGAAGTACTTTGCTGTGCTGCGGGAACCAGATGTGGTGGATAAACATCACAGTTAGAAAAACAGAGCCTCAGAGTGAGTAACTGAGCTTCTCAAAGCAGCAGGACTGTGAGCAGCTATGTCAGGAGGTCACCCAACGTCAGGGTCATGCGTGCTGTCCACGGTGATAATAGTAACAGTGAATGACAAGTGTTTCTGTGAGCTTTAAGGGTTCCAAAGCTCCTCACAAATATTACCTCATTTTGTCCTCCCCATGTTCTTGGGAGGTAGATCCAATAAGTGAATGGCTCCATGTAGCTGTAGCACCCGCAGCAGCCAAGGCCCAGTAAAACCATCTCAGACAAATAAACCAGGCTGAGGGTGACCAGTGGGCCTCAAACCCATCAGTGAGTTAGGGGGACGTCTACCCCAAGCATGTGAATACTTGGTGGAATGGGTGGATGGGAACAATTTGTTCCTAGAGCCATGAAGGCAGCTGAGGTGGGTCTTATAGAGAGCTTGGAGCTTGGCCAGACAACGAAGGTGCCCAGGTCATTCCCTGCATCCCAGACCATCCCCAGGCATCCCAACTTGTCTCTCCACTGGACTTCAATAACTTTAGAAGAGAGAGTGAGGCTGGTGACTGTGAGATTCTGCCTCACTTAAATTCAATTCATGAGCAAGTCAAGACATCACCCCATGATGTCACTCATCCTCTTGGAAAACAGAATGAGCAACAAGAGAGTGAATTAGAATTGTCATAGGGTTATACATTTAAATATGGAAGGGACCTTAGGGATTATTGAATCAAAGCCCCTCATTCTGCATATGGAAAACAAGTCTCAGAAAGTCAGTGACTGGCTCAAAACCACCTAGAAAGTGGTAGGATTTGAACTCAGGTTCATTGACTCTATATCTGGCTTTATGTCCACTGGATCCTATGGCTTTTATGTTTCCTGACAGATTTGTTGAAGGAACTGACTTTTAGTTTGAAGGAGAGAAAGATTATTAAGGGCATTGTGTCCTAGGAGCAATTCCCTGAAAGTAAATAGTCTGAAGGATAAAGGCAGGTTATGGGCACAGCAGGTATCATAGATTTGGGGTCACAAGAGACTTGAGAGTCTCTCTGGCCCAGGGAGAGGTTCATCAGAGCTGGGAAATGGAAAGGGGTTGGGAGTGGGGGGGATGTGGCAGGAAAAGTACAGGGAAAGGGATGAAATGAAGCACAGTGAGGTCCATAAACAAGTGGCATTTTGTGGGGCTTGTTCCCTCTTAGAGGTTCCATAAAGATAATGATGAGCACAGCTAGTTCTCAGAAAAGACCATGCCTCGGGCATGGAGGACACAACACTAATGGACCTGTGACTCTGCTCCTAGTGCTGAGAAGTCTCTCCCACCAGTGCAGGTACCACCTTCTCCACAGTATATTGTCTTAGTGAGGGGTCCAGATGAGCAGGGTCAAAACGAAATAGGAAATGATCCCTGGGATCTCAGGTTGACTTAGAAAATCATAAATTAATGGCATGTATGTCGCGTTATATTTCAGTTTATTTTGTGAAGCCTTTTCCAATGCCATTTTTATCTGATTTGGCCGGTACTGGAGAGTGTGACACTTCTGGCCTAGACCACTGATAGTTTAAGTGACTTACCCAGGGTCACACAGCAGTAGGACACAGCAAACCAAATATTAGTCAGTTGGGTGGTTGGTTGGAAGGTGTGATGACTCTATTTGCCTAAGTCTTTTCATGTGTGAAATGAAGAAAGATGACTTGTTCTCCTGGTAACTACAGGGTTATAAGGAAGGTAATGAGTTATGCACTTGGAATTCCTTGGAAGAGAATCATATATGTGGAGCCTGATCTTAAAAAGGAGGAAATGGGTCCATAGTGATAAGGTGACTTCCAAAAACACCACACAGATAGTCAGGGGCAGTGGTAGGGGTCAAATCCAAAGGACCATCAGACCAGAAATTTGCTGATGGAAGGAACCTTAGATACTGTCTAGTCTATTCACCTTAATTTTACATGAGAGAAAACTGACACTCCCAAAGTTAAGTGACTTGCTTAAGGTCACATAATGAGCAAATACCAGGGCTGGGATTTGAACTAGGACTGGAAACTAAATCAGCTCTAAATTCAGAGTTTTCTCCTGTATGACTCTCTTGTCTTCTGACATCACAGAACATCATTTTTATATCCTGCCACAAATGGAAATCTATGATAGTGGAGCATTATTTTATGACGACTTGTGACTGGTCCAAGACAAGCTGATAAGCATTTATGGAATGCTTACTATATTCTAGGTTCTGTGCCAAGGGCTGAGACTACAAATACCAACAGGAAAGAAGATCTGGAAGGAGTCGGGGGTGCAGACACAAGTGGCCAGAGCATCCTTTGTTTGGGAGGAACCAACCAAGCAGAGGGAAGGACCCCAGGGGCAGAGGGCATTTCCCATGGGTGATATCTAGGGCTGGAGTGGAGCTTCCTGGGCAGAGAGTTCTCTGGAGCATCACAGAGAAATTCCTTGGGGGGGACAGTCAGAAGTGCAGCCTGGAGCCCATTTTTAAAGAGAATTATGCTAGGTGGAGTAAAATCATGGGTTTGATTCTCATAGACGCCGTGATCAGTAACTGTATCCTTAATTTACCAACAACTTTGTAAATCCCATGGTCAGATCAGGGATTGGATCAAAGTGTAGCTGTGTTATGTGAGCAGTCTAGAGCCCTTAAAAATATTTGTTGCTTTGGTTAAAAAATATTCACTTAATATTTCACTGGGTCAGTTGCATAACCTTTGGGCAGGCAGAATAGAACATCATTTACAATTACTATCATCTTATTTAGCATTTTTCACCATCTTAGGGGTTAATAAAAACCTCAGGGGAGGTAGTAAGTATTTTCAGCTATGAAAACTATAGGACACCAGATGTGGAGTCAGGAAGAAGGTTCAAATCCCACTTCAAACACTTCAAACAGGCTGAGTGACCCTGGGCAAATCCCTTAACCTCCCTGGTTCTCATTTCTCTCATCTGTAAAGTGAGGAAGTTGTATTCAACAGCCTTTAATGTCCCTTCCAGCTTAAGATATATGATTTACATTCTTTTTGATGTTTGGCTTTTGTTTTTCTTTTCTCATTGTTCACTCCATTGGCTATAACACCTATACAACCAGACTACTGTACAATGTGAAGGAGTTTGCAGATCCTATACATGATTGTATGCCACCATGGGGCGTGGGGTGGGGGATGGGGAGGAAGGGGAGGAAAATCTATAACTCAAGTGACTCTGGAACGGAATCTTGTAACCTAAAAGTAAACAAACAAGTCAATAAAAAAAAGAAGTATGACCGCCCCCCAAAAAAGATATATGATTTAATGAATCGAATAATAATTGAATCCTACATTTCCTCTGTGTACTTAAGAGGAAAGAGGTTGAAATTTCCATTGAACAGACTCAGTTTATATATGAGAATGACTTTACTGGTAGGGGAGGTTTTGTAGGTCTCTTCAATATGAGAATGTTTGCAACACCAATGTGATACTCATAGTGCCAACAATCACTATAAATATACCTGCATGGTGCTCAATAGCAAAATATAACAGACTCTCCATATAGAAAACAGAAGCTAAATATTTATTCAAACACCAGAAAACCAAATCCTGGAAGCAATAAGTCAATTCCATCATAGTAGCAAAGAAGTTAATAAGCCACAAAAGCACAGAGAACCACAGCACCCTTTAGCCTTCCCACAAACCAGCATGAGACCAATATTTACTTACAAGCCTATCTGTCTCCCTAGGAAGCAGTCTCTTCACAACCATCTAATCTAGCTCTGACTCCCAGCTTCCCATGGGCTCTGTTCCACCCTTCAGCAAATTCCTCTCACCACAGGTTCCATGCGAAACCTTCAGCCTATTAGGGGGCAGAATTTACTTTCAGAGTAGGGGAGTTCTTCAAATTCCATTAGGGTTATTAAGGGGCAGGGAAGATCTTCAGATTTAAATTCCCATTATGATCGGTTGAGTTACATTACTATGCTTTTCTGTCTTACACCCTTCATTCTTCTGGAATAGGATATATAACCATCTCAAGGATGCTGACCTGAAAAGGCTCTCAGAGGTCATCTGATCCATTCCCTTCACTTCACAGATAAGAGAATTGTTGCCCAGAGAGGCTGAGTGAGTTGTGCCACAGTCAGTGACACAGCCAAGTAGACATTTGGATCCAGGTCCTCTGACTCACATCTAGTGCGTGCCAGTGAGTAGAGTAAGCTCCTCAGCCAAGGAGAGGTGAAATCTGCCTGAGGGCAGAGGACTGTCTTTGGGGTATGAAAGCATTACTCACACTAAGTTAGGTAAGAAAAATGCTGGGATCCTAACAAACATTTCACACCTAATATGTTTATGGTGGCGCTGATTATCTCTCTGAGTGGGGGAGGTAGAAATTGTAGCACTCTGAGCCAAGATGGCTGCTTAGGATATAAAATGGACATTTTAATCCAGATGAAAACTCTAAAAGAGGGTCACTTCCAATGGCTGCTGTTGCTTCCATCTTTGTTAGAAACCACATTTATCATCCCTGCTGCATTTATCCCAAGCATTAGATTAATACTGACCATTTAAAATAAAAACTACTTTCCCTGCTGTTACGCCGTTGATATGATAATGTTTCCAGTCTGTGAAGGAGCAGTCTCAAGCCAGTTTTATTTTCACCATTTAAGCCTCTCCACTCTAAGGCAAACCCGAGGCTTGTTTGAAGGCAAGACTCAGCCTACCTACTGAGCTTCATTCCCATGTAGAATCATGATGATGGAGTGAGGCTCCCACTGGCTCCCAAGTTCTCTCATAACAGGGAATATTCTCTTCCATGCTCTTTAAAACCCACCATGTCTAGTCCATCAATGCACGCTATTGACCTTGTGAGAGATACCCAGTAAAATTGAGATAAGGAAGATGAGGAGGTATGATCTTACCTTGTTCTGTCCCATTTCTCCCAGGTTCTAACAGAGTGTTCTGAAAACAGAAAACCCCTAAAAATGTCTTTGACTTTGCACGTTGACTTTCTCCCTATCTTCACTGCTCAGGCTCCCTTTCCAGTTCTGTCCTATTGCCAGGGTTCATGAGGTTCTAGAACACCCAGCTCTTGCCCCTGCTAGACCTCTGCATTCTACTTGGGTCCCTTGCACCCTCCACTCTCCACCCTCTACCCTTCACCCCTTCCTGGTATAGTGTGTCCTTCATTCTTGAAGAGGATCATGGCATCAGGGAGGTGATGCCATGACGTACAAGTGAATTGGATTTAAGTGAGGGAGCCTCACTGTCTCCTCCAGAGCCACCTGGGCCCAGGGGCAAGAGACCCTAACCCTTACTTCTCATCCCTTTCCTTTCCCCCAGTATCTTCCCCTGACTTTTTGTCCCCTGTTTCAATTGCTCATAGCCACAATTTGTTAACACTCAGATTTTGGCATGCATTTCTCTTTGGACTTGTCTCTGCTCAGGGAAACTCAATCTGGAGAAAAACCATCTTGGATAGAGATGCTATGGGCTGTGGAAATGATCGCTCAAGGATCTGGTTTTTTAAATGATATTCCTCGGGTGCCACATCATCCCTCATCATATGGAGGGAAGCATGGGTTCTTGAAGGCTGTGTCAGTGGGACCCAAGCTGGAGAGGCTGTGAAGGGAGGCCTCATGATGGGCTTCTGTCCAAGGAGCATCCTAGGAAAATTAAGATACATTCATCGTGAAAAATGGTGCCAACAGGTAGTGTTTTCTGACCACAGGATTTCCCATTGATAATCTACAGAAGTAGGGAGGGATGAACCCACATGAACCCTTGAGTCCCATTTCAAGAATCAATGAATTAATCAGGAAGCATTTATTACACATTTACTGTGTTCCAGAAACCATGTTAGAGGCTAGGTATACAAAGACCACAAAAAAAAAAAAAAACCCACAACAGTTCCTACCCTCAGGGCACTAACATTAGACCTGCGGATAGTAAGAATCTTCTGCATTAAATATGCTGTAGGGAAGGGAATAACCCTTTTTGGGTTAAAGATTGTGCTCTAGTGGGCTGCGGGTCCACAATAATCAACACATTATTTTACAAAATGAAAACTTAAAAAAGCAAGCCAAACAAAGTTCCAAACGTTATATAGCGCAGTAATAAAGGAGCTTCTGTGTAAGCAACCAATAGTTCCTCTAATCCCTTCTTAGAAAGCAGCTGGATGGCTCAGTAGATGGAGTGCTGGGTCTGGAGTCAGGAAGACTTAAATTCAAATCTGGTCTCAGACAATGACTGTGTGAACCTGGGCAAGTCACTCCACTTCTGTTTGCCTTAATCCACTAGAGAAAGAAATGGCAAACCACTCCAGTATCTTTGCCAAGAAAACCCCAAATGGAGTCACAGAATCAGATACAACTGAAACCACTGAACAACAGTAAGTGATGACTGTTTTTAGCTGTGGAGGCTGAGACATCTACGGGAAGGAAACCTGGGTATAAATATTCATTCAGCAAGGTGGTGGAGATACAGGACTGATGCCCACAGAAACAGAAGAGCCACAGCTCACCGTGTAGACGAGGGTAGCCATCTACACAGACGTGATATGTGATGGTGGACACAATCCTAGAGGGAGATGTGATGTAGAATTATAAAGGCCGGGCCCAGTCTGAGTTTTACCTAAATCCGACCTCTTTTCCAGTCATATCCAATGTGGTCGAAACTCTCTGAAAACAGCCTTGGGATCCACTTATATTACAGATGAATTTGGCCCTGGATTTGGACCTTTTTTATTGCACCTCAAATTCTGCTGGTTCCACTTATTCCCTGTGTCATCCTGAGCAAAGCTGAACTTCTCTGGGCCCCAGGTCCCTGACATGTAAAATGAAGGGACCCGACAAGATGATTTCAAAGGTTCAAAGGCTCTTTCCAGCTTTAGGGCTATGCTCCTGTAATCCATCTAGCTACAGGACACTTCACTCAGTACTGATGAGAAGGCTTTTTGCTTAGCAATGGAACATTTCTATAGTGGCTTCACCAAGGAGAAATGTGGGAGGTAGATGACCTCGCTTTTTTACCTTAATCTCATTAGATTTGAATGTATTTGGGGAGTTGGGGAGGGGGGAAGGGAAAGAGATTCTTCTGTAGCTTCCAAGTCCTGATCACCATCTCTCAGCTCCAGGAAGTCCCTATCAAATTTCTGACAATCTCTTTTATCCCATAAGTCACTCAGGCTGTGCTGCTGAAATGGGCTCCATCTAATTCTTTAAAAGGTCCTTTTCTTCTCCTTGATTATAAAATTGCAGAGAAATATTGACTGACATTGGAATGAGCGATGGGGAGACACATTCCCCACTAGATACATCCATCGACAATGTGTGAAGTGCATGAGGAAGTCAATTTGCTACACGGGGGAATAACAGGGAACCAGGAGAGAGGACAATTGAAGGCTGACGCAGTACCCAGGCATCCTCCAAGTTGTCTGGACCAAAGGTCAATCAGAGCTGACAGTTTTTACTGATAGCTTCAAGCCTGGTCCTTTGGTTATGGCCTTTCTGGAGTTTTGACAGAATCTGGTCCCTGGGGTCATGAAGAATCAGACCAACCAGAGCAGAACTAGCTTTTGAGTTTTATTTTTCTTTTCTTTGAAATGGCTGCACAAAGATTTTCCTGGGACCAGAGGAGGCAGATGTGAGGAAAGCCCTGTGCGAGTGGGAAAGGATCGATAAATGTTGGCCTTTCACAGACCCAGGGTCTTCCTTCCCTCATTTACGTGGAGGATGATGCTTTGGACAGATGGTAATCAATGGCATTTACCTGGTGCTCTGGCTAGTGTCTGTATAAGTCTGCCCCTCCTGTACAGATGCTGCCGGGGAGAAAAGGGGCTCTGAGGGCATTGCATGGGAGCCCCATTCCCTAGACTGCAGGTCCAGGGCTTATGCCATCTTTTAGGGATCTACGGATGGAAGGGAGGAGATGTGTAGAAGAGCTGACAGATGATGGGCATAAAACAAAAACATTCATGAATAAGATCCTCTGTGCAGCATTCACTTTCTACAGGCTCAGGAGAAATCCTTCACCTCAAGCTGATCCTCAGTCTCAGCCTCTCCTTGGAGCTGGAGGTACCTTGGGGATAATGGCCCGCCTGTCACTTGTAAGTCACATGCTCTGTTCTAGGCACTCTCATAAGCATTTAGACAAAGGCAGAAACAGTCTCTGCCCTCAGGGAGCTCACTTTCTAATAGAGGAGAAGATGACAAGTAACTGCTTACATGAAAGCTATAACCAGAGTAGATGGGAGGCAATCTTAGAGGAAACGGAACAGCTGGATGGGAGAGAAGGGGACAATGGAAGGAGGGGAAAGGCCTCCAGGAGAAGGGGGGATTTGAGGACTAGACACAGCCAGGAAAGCTCAGGAAGAGAGGGGAGCAGAGCCTCCCAGGCTTGCCTCAGAGGCTGCCTCCTCCACGAAGCCTTTGCCCAATATCCTTCTCAGCTCTGCCTTCGCCCACCACACTGTTCCTTGTCCCCATTTTTTTGACAGTGTTGTAACCCCTCAGGGCCTGGCACACAGGGGCATTACACAAGCAAATGCTTGTCAATCAGGTGATTTTAAAGGGAAATTTGCATGAAGCAGTTGCCTGATTGTCAGAAAGACGGTGCCTTGGTCCCTCATGTTCCACCATTTCCCTCACAGCCTCTCCCCAAGTCTTTTTTCTTTGACCTTCTGAGAGAATCTGCTCCTCTTCTGCAGAGAACTTCCAGGGGTCCCCCGGCCCCACTAATGGAATGCTCCCCTGTCCTATGCAAACTCGTGTAAGGTAACAGGGCAGATAATCAGGAGGCCAGCTGGTCTTGTTTGTTTGTGCCTCCGGATTTGTTTATTAAGGATAAACCTTAATAAATAACCAGCCTTGGGGTGGCTAGGTGGCACAGTGAATAGAGCACCAGTCCTGGAGTCAGGAGGACCTGAGTTCAAATCCGGCCTCTGACATTTGACATGCTTACTAGCGGTGTGACTTTGGGTAAGTCACTTAACCCCAATTGCCTCACCTTCCCACCTCCAAAAAAAATAAAAGCAATAACTAGCCTTAAGCTAGGGTAAAGAGTGATCAAGGTCAAAGGAGAGGCATTGTACATTGTCTGCAGTTTTTCTGGTCATATAGGGTTTTTGCTAAGGGACATATAAACTTTGTGGGCTCCTTGTATCTTTGGCTCTGTATGAAATGGCTCTGAAATAAACAGACTATTGATTACACCCCCTCTCTTTATTCTCAACAGTTACTAGCCCATCCCACTATGTGGGTCCCAGTACTCTTATTCCTGGAGGGAGCAGCCAGCAGCTGGCACTCCTTAAGGACTTGAAGCTGAAGGGAACTGAGGCCAATTAAATGGGAAGCAGAGCTGGGCCTGCCCTAAAGTCACCCGAGTTTGTGGTGGGGGCCTGAGAGGAGAGTTGGGTAAGGGTCAGAAAAGAAGCGATCTAGCCAAGGTCGAGGACCAACTTTCCCTGAAAACAAGCAAGAGCCTTGGGAAAAAAAACATTCCTAGACAGTCTCTCAGATGGACTGAGATCTCCTTGGAATATTGCTGTGCTGAAGCCTATAGGGAGCTGCTTGGTTTAGAGAAACAAGGAAAGACTCGGGCAGATTAAAGAACATGCTGTCACCCTTCAGGGAAACAGAGGACACGTGGCACTAATTCACGTAGTCTGAGAGAGAGGTGTTGGAATGGAGCTCTGCAGATGTGTGTAGGTTTATCCATAGCTACGTATACCAATGTGGGTCCTTGTAAACCTGGAGGTGTCAGTGCTCTGTTTGAGCCCCGGGAATGGGGCAGAGGGGGCTTATGGGGAGAAATCAAGTCCAAATGCACAGAAGCAAACAAAAGAAAACCTACAGCTTGGAATATACTGTGTGCTCTTTAATATAGAACGTTTTCCTGAAATGGAAATTTATTGATTTCAGCCGAGTACCGTTTATGTTGTGCCATGTACATGTCTGTTCTTATCTTCTTTTCTCTTAAATTTTAAGATAAATTCAAATACGTAAAAAGAAAGAAAAGAGCTGATGGGGGGCTGGGGTGCCTTTGTTTGTAACATTATTGTAACTTCAGTCTATAAAAACCTCACTTGTGTTTGGTTACCTACGTCTGTAACATCAGCTTGTGAAGCCAAGTTGTAAAGTCACACTTCCCCCCAGCCATAAAGCATTAACTCTGCTCTCCCCTGCCCCCAGCCTAAAAGCCTTTTCCCTAAAACCATTAACTCCACCCAGCTGTAACTACCCCTGCTTGGTATAATAACAAGCCCTGCCTATGAATCCTTCTAAAGCATTTTATAAACAAACGCTTAGTTAGAGAAATGTATACCTCTTTTGTTCTAGTGGCCAGCTGCAAACTATGAATCTTTCAGTGCACTATCATTAAGATAACTCCTCACAATCAGACACATACTGAATCCCCAATTAGCCCAGCTTCTCAGCATTGATCTTGTCAAGACTGGACTTTGAAGGCTAACAGACTGGGCACCTCTCAGTCAGCCCTGACTGCTAGCTGACTTAGTGACGTTTCAAGGCAAAAACCACACCTCCTGGTAGCCCCACCCTGACCCTGGGCTTTCTCCCAGTGAATTCTGGGCAATAAGCCTGGGCAGTTGATATAAAAAGTGTATGTCCCTTTAAGCACTGACCACTCCTTAATTCTTCCCAAATCCCTCCCTTACTCACCTAGTTAGCATAATTGATACCTGATTTATGGCTTTAGTACTATATAATCAGAATCTCTAATTCCTGCAGGTTGCAGGCTTTCTCTGACACCCCCTACCCTGCCCACTGAAAAGCATAATAAACTTTTACAATCCTGCCAAGATTGCTTGTGCCTGGGAATTCTTTCAGACTAAAAGAACTCTCAAAGAATTTCCTAGAAATCCTTCCTAGGATTCCTTCAGAGCCAACAGACAGAACCCAGTCCTCCATCAGCTACTGGGTAATCCCTCTGACTCTCTGCCCTGACGTGGAAAAGAGAAAGTGACTTGTTTTTTTCCAGTTTTCTTTGGGGATCTCAATCCTTGCCCTATCTCCTTTCCTCCCCATTGGCCCACCTGTTCAGGAGGCAGAAAAGAAAGAAGATCCTGGGTAACCAACCATGGGGGGCCCTTTAAACAGAGGTTTACTTAAGCTTGTTAAAAGGGGCTGAGGAGGTAGAACAGAGGAGGGTGACCAGAAGGAGAAAGACAAAAGATTCTTTTCTTCTCCTCTCCTTTGGACTACATTGCACGTTCCAAGTGCAGAAGCTCTTCAATCCCATAGAATCAAAAACGGTCCATTTTACCTCTGGGGATTCTCTCTTTCTTGTTTGCTCATCCACACTTCCCTTACCCCACAACCTGAACTTCCTTTTTCAAAATTCCTTTCCCATCCTTAAATGACCCCCACCCCACCCTGCAGCTCAGAGTGAATGTAAATAATAATTCTTTGTCTTTGGGCCAGCAACGCTGGGCATCTTATCCTCCCAGGTGGGTGATGATGATTCATGATGATGATGATGATGATGATTTTCTTTTACTGAAAGGCGCCATCCCTGTACTCACTTCATAAAGGGACCCATTCCCTTTCATAGATGTTGCATCCTTCAAAGTGAGAGCTGGAAAAGATCTTCCCTTCAAAAAGGCCCTGGCCTCCCTCTGCCTCCTGTACCATCTCTAGTCCCCCTGATGGATCCCTAGCCTCTGAGCCCAGGTGGCCCTTGGAGACAAAGTGAGTCTGCAGACTTTGCGCAGCCGTGCCTAAGTCTAATCCAAATCAGTTCTAAATCATGTCCTCATGTCATTGATGTTATGGTCCTCATGGAGAAGGAAGGACAAACAACACCCAGACCCTTCTTACCTCTCTGGCCTTCCTCCCTATCCCGTCCTATGCCTTCCTGGCTAGTCAGAGTCCGAGGGTCCGGGGTTCAGGAAGGACAGTCAAAAGAATCTTCATCAGTCTTCTGCGCCTTCCTGTCCCAATCCCCCTGAATGAAATCATCAAAAAAAAAAAAAGACAGGGTGGAGGGATGGGGACCCGGGAGTTTCTCTCAGGGAGCTGGCAAGCCGGGTCTATACAAGCCACAGCAATGAGGGACCTGGGCCAAATCGGTGGACGTCGGATTAGGGTGAATTGGCGGCTCTTGGAGTCTGCACGGGATATGATTGGTGACTGCAAACATGCAGAGCTTAAAATGTCGGGTTTAGTCCCTGGCAGAGACTCGCACAAAGCGGCCCAGAAATGCCACCTTGGGGTGCTGGCAGCAGGTCCTCCTGTCTCAGAAGGGCTTGTTGGGGCAGTCCTTGGCTGTCCCCTGCCGCCTGAAATGCCGCCTGAAATGGCGCTTACGTGTCTTCCCATTCAGCTGCTGGTCGTCTGGAAGTGAGAGAGTGAAGGTGTCTGGAGGAGAGGTGGTGTTCAGAATCTCTCTTTTGCTCCTCTTCCAGGGAGAGCTGGGGAGCGGCAGGAGAGCTGGGCTGCTGGGGGGAGTCACCCGCAGCTGGGCAGCCGGAGACTGTCGCCAGCAAGTCAGCGGGCCTTGGACGCTGCCACACCCTTCCGGGCTGGGCGGCTACAGACTGGCTGAGAGAGAAGTGGCATGGACAAAGGCCGGTCTGGAATTCAGAGATTGAAACTGGGTGATTCCATTAGGAAGGAGTAAGTGCCTGAGTCCTCTGAGAGCAGCTTCATTCTCATTGCTACACTGATAGAGAAGCTTTTAAGAAATGCAGAACAAAGCCTTCACCCGGACAACCAAAAGGCTGGTGCCTCCAGAGCAGGTCAGGATGCACCTGCTTCGGTTTGGCAGCAGTTTGAGACTGATAGGTCCTGTCCAGCTGGTTTACAGCAGGCTTCTCTTCCTACTGAAACAAACTACAGACAGCTTTGATTAATTATTGACTATTAATGAATTTTTTTAACTTTTATTTTAATTTTAGTTTACATCATTCATTTCCATGAGATTGAGTTCCAATTTTTCCCCGTTTTTCCCCTACCCCTACCCCAAAATAGCAAGCCTACTGAGTACTCCTTTCCCCAATCTGTTCTCTCTTATATCCTCCCCCACCCACCAACTTTCTAGTTGGGCAAGATGGATTCCTATGCCCCAGTGCCTGTGTATCTTATTTCCCAGTTGCCTGTAAAAAACCATTTTTTAAAGCATTTGTTTTTAAAACTTTTGAGTTTCAGATTTTTTACCTTCTTTCCTCCTCACCCACCCCCACTTGGAAAATAAGCAAAGCAATAAAGGTTGTACATGTGCAGTTACCCAAATTGTTTCCATAGTAGTTATATTGTGAAAGACTATATTTCCCTCCATCACATCCCGCCCCCACTTATTCTATTTTCTCCTCTGACTCCGTCCCTTTTCAAAAATGTTTGCTTCCAACTACCCTCTCCCCCAACATGGCCTCCTTTCTATCACACCCCCTCTTATTCCCTTCCCCCCATTTTCCTGTAGGGCAAGATACCCAATTGAGTGTGTATGTTATTTCTTCCATCAGCCAAATTCAATGAGAATAAGGTTGTACCCTTCCCACTCTTCCCCTCCATTGTAAGTGTTCTCTTGCCTTTTATATGAGATAATTTACCCTAATCTATCACTCCCTTTCTCCTTCTCCCAATAAATTCCCCTCTCACCTTTTAATTTTATTTCTTAGACATCATCCCTTCATATTCAACTCATTCTGTGCCCTCTGTCTATGTGTACTTGAACATACAAATGCCCACACTCACATATATATTTATATACACATACACCCTCCTTTACATACATATAAATGTATGTATACATGTATACATATGTATTCCCTTCAACTATTCTCATACTGAGAAAAATTCTGTGAGTTACAATGGTGGTTTTTCCATGAAGGAATGTAAGTAGTTCAACTTTAGTAAGTTCCTTATGATTTCTTTTTCCTATTTACCTTCTCATCCTTCTCTTGCTTCTCTTATTTGAAAGTTGAATTCTCTGTTCAGTTCTGGTTTTTTCATCAAGAATGCTTGAAAACCCTCTATTTCATTGAATGACCATATTTCCCCCTGGAATATTATACTCAGTTTTGTTGGACAGGTGATTCTCGGTTTTAGTCCTAGCTCCTTTGACCTCTGGAATATCCTATTCCAAGCTCTTTGATTCCTTTGTGTAGAAGTTGCTAGATCTTGTGTTATCCTGATTGTGTTTCCACAGTACTCAAATTGTTTCTTCATGGCAGCTTGAAGTATTTTCTCCTTGATCTGGGAACTCTGGAACCTGGCTATAACATTCCTAGATGTTTTCTTTTTGTGACCTTATTCAAGAGGTGATCAGTGAATTCTTTCAGTTTCTATTTTGTCCTCTGGTTCTAGAATATTGGGGCAATTTTCCTTGAGAATTTCCTGAAGGATGCTTTCTAGGTTCTTTTTTTTTTATCATGGCTTTCAGGTAATTCAATAATTTTTAAATTGTCTCTCCTGGATCTATTTTCCAGGTCAGTGGTTTTTCTGGTGAGATATTCCACATTGCCTTGTATTTTTTTTATTTGTTTGGATCTGTTTAATAGTATCTTAACTTCTCATAAAGCCATTAGCTTCCATTTTCCCCAATTGAATTTTGAAGGAATTATTCTCTTCAGTGAGTTTTTGAAATTTCTTTTCCATCTGGGCAATTTGGGTTTTTAAAGCATTCTTCTCATTGAATTTTGGGCCTCTTTTGCCATTTGAGTTAGTCTATTTTTAAGGTGTCATTTTCTTCAGTCGGATTGTAGACTTGCTTTTCTTGATTTTCTTGCATCATTTTCATTTCTCTTCCCAATTTTTCCTCCACTTCTCTTATTTGGTTTTCAAAATCCTTCCTGAGCTCCTCCATGTCCTGTAACCCATTCATGTTTGTCTTGGGAGCTTTTGATGCAGGAGTTCTGACTGCATTGTCTTCCTCCCATTCCATGCTTTAATCCTTTTTGTCCCTGGGAAAGGGATCTATGGTAGGATTGCATTTCCTCTGCTTGTTCATGTTGCCGGTCAATTAATTGTCTTTTGAACTCTTTGCCACGGTAGAACTCTACTTTCAGAATGAAGAGAGCTTTGTCCCAAACTGTTGAGATTTTTGCAGCTGCCAGAGGAATTAGGAGGGTGCTCACTCTGCAGCCCCCACAAGCTCTGGCACTTGGCCACACACCCCAGGACCACCACCCAAGATCACAGTACAGATCCAAGCAGGTCAAAGCAAGAGTGATTACCCTCTGAAAGGTTGCTTGGTCACCCTACAATCTGCAGGCCAGGATCTCCTGAAGTAGCCACTCAGCAGTTGCTGGGGCCACCCCAACTCAGCCACATCTCCCCTGAGGCAATGGCCAGACCAGACTCTGCCAACCCCCTCTTCCAGCAGAGTTCCACACTGACCTTTGGCTTTGTCTTGGGCATTTAAGAGTTGACAAGTCTGGAAACCTCCACATCTGCTGGTGATTCAGTCTCCTCAAGTCTGCTCTGACTGCCGCTGGTTGGAGTTGCCCTGGGGCCAAAACCTCAAGGCTCAGTCAAGGCTGGGCTGGGCTTCCAGCCTGGAGTGATAGACTCTTGCTGCTGGCCTGCCAGCCTGCCAGGCTTCCTTCAGCAGGAGATTTGTTTCTCTTTGTCATTTTATGGGTTCTGTAGCTCTAACATTTGTTTAGAGTCACTTTTCACATGTATTGGAGGAAGCTGGAGGCCTGGGGAAGTCTTGTTTCTGCTCCGCCATCCTGGCTCCACCCTCTATTTGGGGTTTTCTTATCAAACAACCTGCAGTGGCTCGTCATTTTCTTCTCTGCTCATTTTTTCTGATGAGGAAAACTGAGGCAAACAGGGTTAAGTGACTTCCCCAGGATCACACATCTAGTAAACGTCTGAGGCCTGGATTGGAGTCAGGTGTGAGACAAAGTCTTCTCAGATTCCAAATTCCATATACTGGACTCTGATTTCTGTCTCTTCTTGCATCCCTGGCTCACTTATATACTAGACCTGCCTGAGTCACAGCTGGGATGAATGACATTAAAACGGAGGTGGCCACACACCCCTCCACAGACCAGCCTTCAGATCTCTTCAGCCCTCAATTTGGGGTGGGGACATTTTCTTCCTCACTTCTAAGGCGAGGGAAGGTTCACACTGAGGAGGGCTGAAGGGGATGATTGACTCCAACCCTAACCCTTCTTTTTCTCTAGTTCAGGCTGAGCACAAGAGCTCCTGGAGTGATGATGGGAGGGAGGGAGACTGAATAACAGAGAAAGAGCCCAGGTCTCCAAAGCCGGCATTTCCTGAGTGTCAATTTCAGTTTTGGTCGCCTTACCTGCGCGGCTCATTCTGCCCAGTCACCAATGATGTTTGTCGTCTCCCTCTTGCTATTGGCCGACAGAGCCTCGGTGAAGCCAATCAGAAGTGAGAGATTCGTCTCTCTCTAAACCCAGCCCGAACTACCCTCAGAGACCTTGGACTCCTCTGCCCAAGGACCATGTACCGTTATATGTGCTCTCTCCTCTTGTTGGGAAGCCTGGTCCTGCCAGAGACCTGGACGGGTCAGTGCGTCGGGGAGACTGGACACAGAATCCTGGAGTAGACGGGAGGGTGGGACGGGGCTTGCAACAGAGAGCTCCCCGACCCTATGTGGGTGGGGGGAGGGGAGGAATTTCCCGGAACCGCCTCCTTTATCTCAGGGGCAGCCGGGGAGGGGCCGAGAATGTGCGAGTGTGTGTGTGTGTGTGTTTGTGTGTGTGTGTGTGTGTGTGTATGTGTGTGTGTGTGTGTGTGTGTGTGTGAGAGAGAGAGAGAGAGAGACAGAGAGACAGAGACAGAGAGACAGAGACAGAGAGAGACAGAGACA
>CM053594.1:154041-165812 GCA_028646575.1 Pseudocheirus occidentalis | reverse complement strand
CTGCCCTTTCCCCAGTCACCCAGCACTACTCTCCCCCTCCCCCTGCCCTTCCCCGTCATTATCCTTACCCCAGTCCCCTGAGTTGCTCCCCCCCTTCCCTCCTCACTGCCCCCTCCTCTACCTTGGCTTCCCCTCACCACCTTCCCCTACTCCCTCTCCTGGCCCTTACCCCACTGCAGGGTGAGGGGCTCAGGCAGCCCCTCGTGCTGAACCCGGCATGTATACTCCCCTTCCTGGCCCGGGGTCACCTCCACAGCTGCCCACTTCTGGAAGGTCCCGTCCCCTGCCGGCCTGGTGTCAATGAGCTCCGTGTCCTGGAGCTGCTCCTGCCCATCCCTCAGCCAGGTCAGAGAGATGTCCTTAGGGTAAAAGTCCTGGGCCCGGCAGCGCAGGGTCACCTCTCCATGGAGGGAGCCAGTGTAGCGGGTCACTCGGGCAGAGGGAGGGTCTGAGGGCAAAGATCAGAAGCATTTCCAGGCTCCCCTTCCTCCTCCCCTCCAGGGCCACAAAGACAGGTGGGAGGGGGACACCCCACAGTGCGGGACCTGGGGCATAAGGGGGCCCTGGGGGTGGGGCCTTGAGTGCCGTGCACGAGGGGTGGGGGGTGGGGGGCAGGGAGCTGGTACCTGCTCTCAGCAGCGTCTCCTTGCCCATCTCCAGGTGCTTCTTTAGCCAGGTCACGCACGTCTCCTCCAGATACGCTTTCGCTCCCTCCGCGATGCTCCTGTCCGCCTCCCACTTGCGCTTGGTGTTCAGCGCCTGGGGCACGGCCGCCTTCCACGTGGAGGTCTCCATGTCCAGGGCGATGTAATCCCGCCCGTCGTAGGCGTGTTGGTAAAACCCGCGCCTGAAGCCGAGCTCTGGGGTCACCTCGCAGCCGTACATGCGCTGCCAGGTGTGGACGCCTGCGGGGCTCTGCGGGGTCAGGGCGGGCTCTGCGGTCCCGGAACAGGCTCCCGGGTCCCCCCCAGTATCTCCCTTCCCCTCCCCCGCGTGTCCCCGTGGAAGGTTCGGCCCCGCCCCGCACGCACCTCCCGCGCTCTGGTTGAAGTAACCCCGCAGGGTCTCCAGGGTCTCTCGGTTCACCTGCATGTTCCTCCTGGCTCTCTGCGTCTCCCGCTCCCAGTACTCCGGCTCCTCCCGGTCCATCCCCTCCATCCACGCCGCGCGCGGCTCCATCCTCTGGCTCTCGCTGTCACTGTCGAAGCGCACGAACTGCTGATCGTCCACGTAGCCCACCTCGAGATAGCGGGGCTCCCCCAGCCCGCGCCGGGTCATGCCGGTGTCGAAATACCTCATAGAGTGAGAGCCTGGGACGGACCAGGCGGCGTCAGGGCAGGGGTCAGAGGGACCGGAAGGTGACCCATGACCCCCCGCAGACCGAGGAGTAACACTTGACCCCGTCACGCCGAAGTTCAGACCCTGAACTCAGCGGTTCGGAGATGCTTCTCCCACCCCCGGCATCCCGCCCCTCCGCACTACAGCGCTTTGAGATCAAATAGCCCAGACAGCTCCTAGGGCCCCTTCTCCTGGACTTTGCCCCCCTGTCTCGACCGCAACTCTGGTCCGGGTCCAGGGTCCCTTCCACTCCTCACCCCCAGCCCCCCACCTTGTGTCCCCCCCCGGTCCTGCCCCATCCCACCCCACTCCACCCCACTCCACCCCCCATGATCGTCCCTGAGGCTCTTTAACAAAGCTGCTTTTGGTTCTCAGTTTTCTTCGGGGATGGATGGGGGGGGCTCCCGGACAGCTCAGCTCCTTAACGCCCCCAGGCCTATCACCCCCATTCTCCCTCCGTGCTCCTCTGCCTAAGCGTCCACACCCCCCACCCCGTCCAAAGGCCAGCTCTGGAACGGCGGGATACTGAACACACGGACGGGGAAACACACACACACACACACACACACACACACACACACACACACACACACACACCATCCCTCATCCCCATCCCCCCCTCCCTTCCGCCCCGGATGCCGTGTCCACTCTCCCCGCCGCACTGACCCGCCCAGATCTCTGGCAGGACCAGGGTCCCCATTGAGAGAAGTAAGCGCACAAGACCCTGCATGGTGCACGTGCAAAGTAGTCCAGGATTGCAGAGACCTGTTTGCGCTGGGTTTATAATCGAATCCCTCACTTCTGATTGGCTTCACCGAGGCCCGGCTAGCTAATAGCAAACGCGAGACAACAAACGTCATTGGTGACTGGGCAGAGAATGAGCCGGCACGGGTTAGGAGACTAAAAGTGACACTGACGCGGAGGAAATCCCCAGCTTTGCAGATCCTGGCGTTCACAGAACAGCCTCTAATACTGTGGAGCTTGGGGCTCTCTTCCTCCATCGTTACCCCTCAAGCTCAATTACTCTTGCGCTTCCAGCTTGAACCAGAGAAACAGAGCCCTCACCCTTCCCCAGCTGACCTCCAATCCCCAGCCCTCCTCACTGTGACCCCTCTGCCCTTTAGAAGATGGGAAGAAAATGTCCCCACCCAAAACTGAGGGTGTCGGGGAAATGAAGAAATCTGCGGTCTGGTTTGGGGAGGTCTGTGTGACCGCCTCCGTTTTAATGCCATCCATCCCAGCTGTGACTCAGGCAGGCCTAGTAACCTCCCCAGCCGCGTAGATAAGCAAGCCAGGGACCCGAGAAGAGAGAGAAATCAGAGTCCAGTACATGGAATGTGGAATCACAAGAGACTTTATCTCACCAAAAAAGGGGCAGGAATGTGGCGCAGTGGATGGAGGCAAGGACCAGGAGTCAGGACGCTCTGAGTTCCAACCCCAGCCTCAGACATTTATGACCCTGGGCAAGTCACTTAGCCCTGTTTGCCTCAGTTTCCTCATCTGAAAAATGAGCTGGAGAAGGAATTGGCAAACCACTGCAATTTCTTTCATAAGAAAACCCCGAAAGGGGCCACAGTGGATTAGATACAGCTCAATAGCAACAAAAGGAAAGAGCTTAATGATTAAAATGGGGAGGCATTCTGTTGCAGCCTGAGGTTCCTTCTGAACAGCCTGAAACATGCAGGTCATCACCCAACTAGGAAACCATGAAGCTTAATATTTTATGGACAACATAAAGTTAGCTCTGGAAAGGATCCTAGAGACAATCTTCATTTTGTAGATGACTGAATGTTGAAAGATTTCTCCAAAATCATAAAGATAGGAAGCAGCAAAACATATTTGCACCTTCCTCCTCTCCTTGCAGATTCAGCCTCTTTCTCCAGCCCCAGTCTGGGCTATGAGCCTCCTCTGAGGAAGGACACCTGGACCCTTCAGAGCTATGGGGAAAGGCAGGAAAGAGCTGGAGGACTCCATATCATTTTCTGCTGCCAGACCCTTCAGACCATGTCCTCTCCCATCTTTCTTCTTTGGATCCCAATGGAGCTTAAAAACGTTTCTCCTTAAAAAACCCAACCCCTGCCCCTTTCCACTGTGCCTCCCTTTACAGCACAGCTGTCTGGTGCACCAGGTTTCAAGGGAAAGTACAGACAAGTTCTGAGATATTTCCATCCTTTCTGTGAAAGCTTAGGCTGCAGCCTCCTCAACCCTTCCCTCCCTCAGCTGCTAACACTGTCCTCTCTCTGAATCTTCCATGTTCTTTCCCTCCCTCCCCCCAGACTCCTCCAAGCAGCAGTTCTGCAAGACTCTGTGTTGGTCCAGTCCCTTCTGGAGGATTCTGTTCAATCTGGGGCATCACAGTTTAGAAAAGGTGCGGATGGTGTGTCCGGAGGACTGTGTCCAGATGACAAGAACCAGTGATGGGACCAGAGAACTTGCTATGGAGAACTGGGGGAAGGAACTGCCTAGATGAGAAGATACTGAGGGGAGAAGGTGATAGTCTCCAAGCATATGGAGCCTTCTTTGGAAACAGGCTCAGAGGAGTTGAAGAGGGCACAACCGGGACCTGAGGGAACATTGCAGAGGGGCTGATTTCACATAAGGATTAGGTCTGTCTAGAAGGGCACTGGCCCTGCCCTGGCAGTCATGGCTTCCCTGGCTTTAGGGGTCCTCAGGCAGAGACTCAGTGACCACGTGGTTAGGATGTAGACAGGATTGTTGTTCAGATGGGAGCTGGAGTAAATACCTAAGGTACCTGGGAGCTCTTAGGTTCTGGTCTGAGCTGTCAACCCCAACCATCAGCATCCATGCCTGCAAGTGAAAAGGCTATTTTCTCTCCCCAGTTATTCAAATAGGAGAGAGAAAGAGAGACAGAGAGAAAGAGAGAGAGAGAGAGAGAGAGAGAGAGAGAGAGAGAGAGAGAGAGAATAGACCTAGGACCCAAAGCAAACATATTCCTCTTTTTTGTTTGTTTTGGGAGGGAGAGCAACTGGGGTTTTAAGTGACTTGACCAAGGTCAGTGTTAAGTATCTGAGGCAAGATTTGAACTCAGTTCCTCCTAACTCCATGGCTGGTTCTCTATTCACTGCGCCACCTAGGTGCCCCAAACATATTCCTCTTGCTTAATACAAGTTTTAATATAGTGGTAAGTCTGCAGGTTTCAGGGTACAGGGGGTGTGGAATTCAGTGACCTAGCTGTGTTAAGTGGAGGGATGCAAGGAGCTATTGTAGGCCCAAGACCCTAGAGATGGGGCTGCCTAAAAGAAAGTGCTAAGAAGCAGAGTCCAGCCAGAGTCAGTGCTGAGAGAGAAGGGGGTGGAGAGAGAGAGAGGAGGAGAGACAGAAAGAAAGGCGTGGATAGTGACACAGAGACAGAGACACAGAGGGAGGGACAGAGACAGAGAGGGAAGGGAGGGGGAGAGAGAGGGCCAAAGCCTTCTGACATGGAGTGAAACAGCTGGAAAACAGCTGCCTAAAGAAGGAAGCCTGATCTAGTCATTGATTTGCTTGTAAGGAAAAAGTCGGCAAGGAAGAGTCAAAAGCAAACCTAAAAGAGGCGGCTTAGACTAGAAAAGTAGCTCTGCCAACTTCCATCGGCTGAGGGTTAGCAGGAGAGGCTGCTCTCTGGCGCCCTCTACAGGCGTTAGTGGAGGGAAGGATCAGGCTAAAGTGTTCGGAATTCTAGATGGTCCAGAAAAGAAAAAGACCAGTGCTGAGGGCTGCGGGGACACAGGTTCCTTGGTACTCTTTGGGGGAGGCTGGGAATTGGCCCAGTCATTCTGGAAAGCAGTTTGGGCCTGAGCCTCCCAAGTGATTCTATTATGCAGGACGCCCTTTTACCCAGGACCACATCTAGAGAGCAAAACCCCAAAGAGAGCAAAGAAAGACAAAAAGGTTTAACAAATGTGTGTGTACACACATATGCACATATACATGAGATATATCAACATATATACACATATGGTTTATACATTTATATTTTTAATTATAACACCTTTTTTACTGGCGCAGACCTGGAAACTAAAGCAGTGGGCACCCTTTCCGACTGGCTAAACACATTTTGGTGTGAATGTTGATGAAGGAGACGTCGTCAGAGAAGCCAAGGAAGCCTTGTGTGAATTGTCACAAAGTGAAATAAACAGACCCAGGAGAAGAATTTGTAGGACAACACTGAAAAATAAACAGTTTTGAAAACCTAACGAATTCCAGTAAACACAATGACCAACGCTGATTCCAGAGGACCCAAAATGGGGAAAGCTGCCCCCCTCCAATGATGGACTAAAGACTCAGTGTGAGACCCATCTTCGGACATCTCTAATGGGAAAATCGGTTTGCTTGGTTTGTGTCTATTTATTACAAGGGTTTGGTTTTCTTTTTATGGGGGGTGGGGATGAATGAGGAGAAGTGGGAGGGAAAAAAATGAATTAGTCATCATCCCCAAAGCCTTTTACCTTAAACATAAAGTTTCACTCATTACAGCTCAGAGTTAGAAACAGTTATTTTTACTCTCTTTGAGTTAAAATAAACAGTAAAGATTTACCTAGACTCACATACATAAGGGATTCCATTTAACATCTTGTCCTTCTCAAATTCAAACTTGTCAAAGCCAATTGTCAGAAATCCTTTCTATCTATTGTATATAAACTTGCAGCTTCTCAGCAAATCAAGTACATTGTTTAGGAACTTCAGAACTAAAACAAGTTCCTTTTCCTTTCCCACACAGACAGTTACCAGGGTCCTTAGTGAATTTATAAGTGACATCAAAAGGTTTTCAGAATGATTTGTCCAATTCACAGTTTACTCAAAGGGCACCAACAGACCTGTCTTCCCACAGCCCTTCAAAATGTTTGTAGCTGCTCTCTTTGTGGTGGCAAAAAAAACCCTGAAAATTGCAGAGATGCCCATTAGTCAGGGAATGGCTGAACAAATTGTGGTGTATCATTGTGACAGAATACTACTGTGCTATAATGAATGAAATGAGGAGCTCAATGGTTTTAGAAAAACATGAAGACTTGCATGAAATAATGAAGAGGAAAACGAGCAGAACCAAGAGAACACTGTATACAGTAACAGCAATACAGTTTTAAGAATGACTTTCAATGAAGATGTTATTTTGACTATTACAAATACCCAAATTAACTATAAAGGACAGAAAAACACACTGTCTGCATCCAGAGAAAGAACTGATAAATAGACGTGCATATAGAATCATTTTACGTGTGTGTGTCTGTGTGTGTGAGTGTGTGTGTCTGTGTGTATGTGAGTGCGAGTGTGTGTGTGTGGGTGTGTGTGGGTGTGTGTGTGATGGTAGCCATCTCTAGGGCAGGAGGGGACAAAAAAAAGAAAAAAATTTACATGATCATTTTATTGTGTACTTGAAAGGAGTCCCAAGTTGTGCACAGCGGATTTGGAGTTTCCTGTGAGATCATCTTCTTTATTGTACTATCTTCTTCCATAAATTAAAAAGAAAAGAAATTATAAAAGACAAATAGCTGCTTCAGTCTTTATTCAGACAGTCTCAGGTTCCTTCCTCCCCAGACTTCATCATGAGTCCTTTGGGATTGTCTTGGATCACTGTATTGCTGAGAATGGCTAAGTCATTCACGCTTCTTCATGCAATGTTGCTGTTACCGTGTACGATGTTCTCCTGACTCTGCTCACTTCACTCTGAATCACCCAGGAACTATATGTACTCAATTACAAAACACTTCACACAAATAAAGCCAGTCTAAACAAGTGGATAAATATCAATTGATCATGAGTAGGCTGAGCCAATATAATAAAAATGACAATTCTGCTTTAATTAATCGATTTATCCAGTGCCATACTAATCAAAGTACCAAAATTTGTTTTATAGGGCTAGAGAGAAGTGATAATAAAATCATCTGGAAGAACAAAATGTCAAGGATATCAAGGGAATCAATATAAAAAAGTGAAGGAAGGTAGTCTTGCCAGACCAGATCTTAAATTGTATTGTAAAGTGGTAATTATCAAAAGAATCTGATACTGGCTAAGAAATAGTCATTGATCAGTGCAATAGATTAGGTCCACATTACATTATATTAAGTGACCATAGTAATCTAGTATGTGATAAATCCAAATATCCAAATTTTTTAAACAAAAATCATTATTTGACAAAAACTGCTGGGAAAACCAGAAAACAGCCTGGCAGAAACTAGGTATAGACAAACATCACATACCACATACCAAATTCAAAATGGGCATATGATTTATTTAAATGTAGAACATGGTAGCTTAGGACAGCATGGAATAGTTTATCTGTCAGATGTGTTATGAGGGAAGAATTTAAAACCAAAGAAAACGTACAGAGGATTACATTGTATGAAATAGATCATTCTGATTATGTAAAATATAAAAGTTTTTACACAAACAAAACCAATGCAACCAAAATTGAAAGGAAAGTAGAAAACTGGGGGGGGAGAATTTTCAACAAGTATCTCTGACAAAGATCTCATATTTCAAATATAACGAAGTGAATCAAATGTATAAACATACAAGTCATTCCCAATTGATAAATCATTAAAGGATATGAACATGCTGTTTTCAGAGAAAGAAATTAAAGCTGTTTATACTTATATGAAAAATGCTCTAAATCACTACTGATTAGAGAAATTCAGATTAAAACAACTCTGAGGTACCACCTAAGACCTATTAGATTTGCTTAGATGACAAAAAAGAGTAATGATAAATGTTGGAAGGGATGTGGGGAAACTGGGACACTAATGCATTGTTGGTGGAGTTGTGAACTGATCCAACCATTCTGGAGAACGATTTGGAGCTATGCCCAAAGGGCTATAAAACTACACATACTCATTGACCCAGCAAGACCACTGCTAGGTCTATAGAACAAAGACATCCAAAATGGGGGGGGGGGAGAGAAGAACCTATTTGTACAAAAAATATTTATAGTAGCTCTTTTTGTGGGGGCTAAGAAGTGGAAATCAAGAGGATGCCCATAAATTGGGTGAAGAATTCCTCTACTCACTGTCAGATGCCTCACACAGGTGTTGCTTAGAGTTGACTTTTTCTTTGTTATAAGGGACGGTTCAGTGGAGGGGTGATATGGCAGAAAATGCTTGTGATGTTAAATATATATATAAACCAAATAAAGAAAAGAAAAAAGGAGAGAGGAAGTCTCCAGTTTAATATGTCATTAGGAAAGACTGAATCCCAACACAGGCTTTTTTCCAGACGGCATAAATGTGCCACAAACTGGTCATGACACAGACCCTTGGCCCTTTAACTTGCCAAATACAGCAAGTTGTTGATTTCCTGGGCTTGTATATAATCAAATAAAGAATTACTGGGGATGATTCTTGGGGTTGAGATTTCCCAAGGGCAAAGCTGAAATAGTGTCTCGTAATCCATTCTTGACCTCTCCTGTTAGCTCCCACCTGAGGCAGGGACTTTTCAGTCAATGGGTTGGCTCTCAGCTCCATCTCCTGCCTCCAACAAAGCAAGGATTGAGAAAGACACTGGGCTATTATTGCAGGGGAGCAGATGCCAGGTCCAGGGTCAGGAAGACTGGACCTCATTAGGTTAGGGTGTGTCTGCTCATTGCCACTGTTTGGAGTAGGATGGTCACTTGTGATTGAGATGTTGGGAACATGCCTGCTGCCTGGGTTGGCATTGTAACTGTGCCAGGGACCTCAGATGCTTCTTTAAGTTGTACTGAGGTTGACGTGGGTCCCTGGAGAAAATTCAGAAAGTATTCTGAAGGGGATGACCATCAACAGCCACCAAGGTCCCGTCCAACTCCAAGATCAGTGTCTTGGTTCTGTGAGACTCCTTCATGCCTTGAATTGAGATCCTGAGCTACATCTTCTTCTGAAGAGGCTCTCCAAAATGCAGTTGGCTCTGATCCCATGTAACGACGCTGGGTACAAATATGTTCACGACAGGGTGGAATCTGTTTCACTGTAATAACATCCACAACTATGTGTGTAGTGGGATACAGGGCACACAAGACTTGTCAGAAGGGCAGCACAAAACTTTCAGTTGAATCCTTGAAAAGGCCTTGCACAAATAACCTGGATTTTTACTTGAATGAAGACTCATTCCTACAAAGTCTGGAGCATTTTTGTTCTGAAGGAGTGAGAAAAAGACACAGCACTCTCACTGTCTTATTCACTTTATCTGCACTGCTACCTGGTACTATAAAGCAGCCACAGGTCTGCAGGCGGGAGCTGATGGCATTGAGAATAAAGCCTTCATGGCCACTGTCCCCAATGTCACCATCATTTAGTCCTGTATCACTTATATCTCCTTCCTCAGGAACACCGTGATTCCATAGATGAAAGGAGCTCCATTACAAGAACAGCCTCCCCAGTGAGCATTGAGATCATGCTCTGACCCTGAGCTTCCATTCTTTCTGTTCCTTCCCATACAATCTCCTGGACCTTCTCTTGCCTCTCCTTCTGCATCCATAGCCTTCCTTTCTGGATGATGTCTGTGGATCTATCAACACACATTCCACAGCTGCCCTTATTTCTCCTTTATTAAAGTATCTGTCTGATCATTTTAAAGGGCAGATGAGCTCATTTATGGTTGGACCCTCACATTTTAAACGATTCTCATACCAGGTACAGGCTTTACGAAAGGACAGAAACAGCAGATGATATAAACTGAAATTCTCTGAAGTGTCAAAACTGGAGAACCTAATTTAAATGATTATACTGATTTATACTAAGTCAGAATTATCTGGGAACTTCTGGATCTGAGCCGGAGAAGCCGAACTCCCTTTTCTAACTGTCCTAAGAAAACCTATTGTCAAAAAAAGGCCATCTAGGGACCAGATAATTACATGAGGCATCTGGGATTCAAAAGGTGCTGTTGAAATGGATATCGGGAATGCTGGGATACAAGGAATGTGATGTTAGTTACCATTGGTGATAATGATTGTGTTGATTTGTATGGTTCATGTTTAAGGTGTCCTGGTTATCTTGGTGACACGTAAATGTCCCTTCTCAAAACTAGTCTATTGTGAACCATCAAAGTAGTTTAATCTCTACCTGACTTAATATAATTATGCAATTTTGCAATCTGTGGGAAAAATGTTATTGTACTGATTGAACCTAGCCCCACATGACTGGAAAACTGAGCCATTTCTATGTGCCTTTAGTATCAAATCCTATGTTCTCTGGGAGCCCCTGTCAGGTCTGTCTGACTACTCCCATAGCTGCCAACTTGTGGATATGGACTCTTGGATCCAAATGTCCCATCTAAAGATGGCCCCTGCTCCTGAGTGGCCATCTGAGCCTATGGGAGACTTTGTTCTCTGGTTTCAAAGGATCCTGAAAAAGATGACATCAGACACAGGCAGCTTTCCCTGCAGGAAGACCAGCTCCCTCCCCACCTGAGCCCCTTACACACCCAAGGCTGGTTACCTATGTCTTTGGTAGCTTTACCTTATTTCTGCTTAGTTGCTTTATACTCCCATAATGCTCCGTACCTTGATTCCCTTGGCAGCCTGCTCCTTGGCTTGTTTGCAATTGCCCTGCAGGAACTGTCCAGCTCTGGGGATGCCTAACCATTGGAGACCAACTCCTTCTCCCATCTGCCCACTCACCCCCTGAGGCAGACTCTATCTGATAAAGAATTCAACCTTACCTTTAGTGGCCCGCATTTCAAGAAGCAGTTGGGAAAAACCCAATGTCTCCCAGAAAGGGAAAGGCTTTTCCATACTTTCCTTGTTCTAAAGGTGAAGCCTTCAGCTTGACTTTCACCAAAAGGAGGAAATGACAATAACCCCCAAAAGGATCAAAGCCTGAACTAATTAGTAAGACTGCTTTGCTTTGCTCTAAAAGTGCTCTTTCCAGCCTCATTTCTAAAATATACAGGGAATTAAGTAAAATCTATAAGAATACAAGTCATTTTCCAATTGATAAATGGGCAAAGAATATGAACAGGCAATTCTCAGAGGTAGAAATTAAAGATATCCATAAGCATATGAAAAATGCTCTAAAACATTATTGATTCAAGAACTGCAAATCAAAACAACTTTGAGGTACCACATCTCACCAGCCAATTGGCTAAGATGACAAAATAGGAAAATGACAAGTGCTGGAGAGGATGTGGAAAAATTGGAACACTAATGCATTGTTGGTGGAGTTGTGAACTAATTCTACCATTCGGAACAGAAATTTGGAACTATGCCCAAAGGGCTATAAATAATTGCATAGCCTTTGACCCAGTAATACCACTTCTAGGGTTGTATTCCAAAGAGATCATAGAAGTAGGAGGAAGACCCATATGTACAAAAATATTTATTGCAGCTCTCTTTGTGGTGGCAAAAAAAAACTGGAAATTAAGGGGATTCCCATCAATTGAGCAATGGCTGAACAAGTTGTGGTATATGAATGTAATGGAACACTATTGTGCTATCAGAAATGGGGAGGAGATGGACTTTATAATTA
>CM053594.1:129885-147847 GCA_028646575.1 Pseudocheirus occidentalis | reverse complement strand
AGAGAGACAGAGACAGAGACAGGAGAGAGAAAGACAGAGAGAGACAGAGAGGGACAGAGAGAGAGAAAGAGAGACAGAGAGAGACAGAGACAGAGATAGAGAGAGGGAAAGAGGGAGAGAGAGGGCTGCTAAAGGCAATACTGAGTTATGACAGAAATATTTCTGTAAAATCTTACCAAGAATGGTTGATTACAAGTAATTTAGTCTCAAAAACTGGAAAAAAGTATTATAAGGTAAAACCAGTCTTTAAAGTTTTACAAAATAGTCAACAAAGCAAAATCACTTCAAAGGCATTCGGGAAGGAAGATGGAAAGAAAAGTAGAAAAAGAAAAAATAGAAAATATTTGTGAAAAAATCTGCAACAAACTATTTTCTCCAACCAGGAGAGTGGATTCACCATAACTGGACCCTCAATTATGAGTCTCTGAGATACTTTTAGAGGAAATAAAGGTGGGGGAGCTAGGTCGCACAGTGAATAGAATGCTATTCCTAGAGTCAGGAGGACCTGAGTTCAAATCTGGTCTCAGACACTTGACACACTAGTCATGTGACTTTGGGCAAGTCACTTATCCCCAATTGCCCTGCCTTCCCCTTTCCAAAAAGCGAGAGAGAGAGAGAGAGAGAGAGAGAGAGAGAGAGAGAGAGAGAGAGAGAGAGAGAGAGAGAGAGAGAGAGAGAGAGAGAGAGAGAGAGAGAGGGAGGGAGGGAGGGAGGGAATGAGGGAGTGAAGGAGGGAGAAAGCAAAGGCAGGAAGAGCAGGTAGTATAGGGAGAGAGGAGGCTGAAGGACCAGTTTACAAGATATCAAAGTGAGTGTAATGGTGGGGCAGGGAAAAAATGGTGGAACTTGTAATTATACAGAGACCGAGAGAGATGATTGTTAGACACAGATGTGGTGTCCAAAGTGTCTTAGCCTTTTTGGAACACCTTGTATTTATATATGTACATGTATAATTTCATGTGCACACACACATATATCTGCTAATCACGTCTTTGTCAGGAAGCGAGCAGCATGTTTCATCACGAGCCTTCTGGAATCCTGCCTGGAAACTGTGTCCACTAGAATTTTAAGCCTTTCAAAGTTGTCTTTACATTGTTGTTGTTATTGTACACACCACCCCCCTGGTCCTGCTCACTGCACTCTTCATCAGCTCATACAAGGTTACACATTGTTCCACCTTGTTGACCAAGAGTCTTCCAATCACTTTCTTTGCACAACTACCCAAAAGCTGTGTTTCTTCACATACATGCATACATATGCAGTGTACATTAAAGCACGCTTCTTTTTCTACTAGTTCTGGACATTAAAATGCTTATTGAGAACCAGGAACATTTTACATCTTTTGATAATTAATATAAATCTGTGCACAGAAGCTTTTCCCCATCCTTTTCACCATTAAAGATGGTGCACCTTGAATACAGGGAGAATAATGGAGTTCTACCAGATGTTCTTCAGGGGCTCTTTCAGCTGCAGGTCTATGATCCAGTGGGCAGTTTGGGTCTTTCTGTCTTGACCTCCTTGTCACTGACCCAGCAGTCAGGGAGACCCCCTTTGCCTCAGGGTGGCTGTGTGGTCACGATCAGGCTGTAAGACACAGGCAAGTGACTGACTGGCATAGGGGAAGGGAGTTTCCATTATGGGAGTTTGCTGTCCCACCGAAATTACGGGTCTGGACAAAATGGCGGGCGGGAAGGAACAAGTATTTATTATTGCCTACTAGGTGTCAAGCCCTGGGCTGTGATTCACAAATATTGTTTCTTTTGATCTTTGCAACAACCCTGTGAGGTAAGTGACTGGAGGCAAATGGAGGTTAAAGGATTTTCCCAGGGTCACACAGCTGGAGCTTCCCTGCTCCGGGCATAGCACTAGCGCCACCTAGTGGCCAATAGGACACATACAACAGAGACATTCACATAGCACTGAAAAGCAGAATACTCAGGAAAGATTTTGGAGTGATTTTGACATAATCTTTGCTGTTGTAGAATAAGGCACCGTCTATCCCCCCAAAACTGTTTAATTGTTTTAGCTGCTTTGGTTGGTCAAGCTGATAATGATGAGCCATCAGACAAAGCGTCTATGGATGGAGACCCCGTCTCCAATGTCCTCTTGACTTTGACAGGCTCTCTTCTGGCAGAGAAATGCACAGAACTCTTTGGAGTTCTTGGGGACAAGCACGGAGACACAGCGACTCCAGCCCAGGTTTTTTAAAGGAATTCCAGGACCTCTGGACCCACTAGACATTCTCCTTCCTAGAAGAAGGAAAGCTTAAAAGGCTCCACCCTTCATTGTCTCCTTCAGTCTCTGTATCTTCCATTCTAGCCTGAGTAAATCAATATGTAATCAGACACTGGCTTTCCAGGGCCACTGAAAAGAATGTTCCATTTTCCCAGATGGAAACATGGCTCTGACACTTTATCCAGGCCAAGCCAGGGTCTGCAATGGGCTTTCCTGACCATGATGGGATGGACCCCGATCTATCTAGAACTCCTGGGAATATGACTTACTGTCATTGCCAAGGTGTGAACAGCAGGACTCTCAGTGCACACACAAGCAGGAGAGATCCTTGGGAGGAGAAGCGAGCTTGTACAAAGGGGAAAACTAAAGCTCGGTCCTTGTGGTAAGGCAGTTGTCTCTGTCTAAAATGGGGGTCCTCTTCAAAGGCAGATGTCACTTTTAAAGGTAATAATAACAATAATGATGTTTGTGTTAAAAGCACTTCATATATAATCTCATCCAACCTTCACAGTGACCAGGTCATGTACCTATGACTGGTAAAATACCCATTTTACAGAGGAGAAAGCTGAGGAATAAAAAGGCCAAGCTACTTCACTGTGATCGGTTGTTTTCCTTCATTCTCAGAGGATCAAAATGACATCATGATTTTATAGACAAATTACACTGAATCCGACTGTGGCTGCTCAGACCCATGTGAGCTCGGAAAGCTCCACCACAAGTGGGGCATAGACAGTCCAAGTGAAGAATTTGGGGGTTCCTCTAAATTTGGGCGTCTCATGTTCCTTTTGAGCTGCTTCACTTCTGCTCTGCCCATAGAGCACAGCATATGAAGGCACCCCATGCTGGGCAGTCCTGTGCCAGTGTCTCCCATGTCACACAATCCATTCCAAAGTTCTTCAGAGAGACCTCAAGAGTGTCCTTGTATCACTTCTGGCCACAACATGGGCACATGCCTTCTCACCACCATATAAGTGCTTACCATAAAATATTTTTTGGCAAGCATATGTTTGGCATTTGCACAACACTGTCAGCCCATTGGAGTTGCTCTCTCTGAAGCAGAGTTTGAATGATTGGCAATTTAGTTCAAGAAAGGACCTCAGTGTCCAGTACTTTAATACTGCCAGGGGAGCTTCAGAGTCTTCTAAAGACAATCCACATGGAAGTGGCCTGGCGCCGCAGACTGTCCAGATTTCACAGAGACACTACAATGAGGTCAGCACCACAGCTCTGTAGACTTCCAGTTTGGTAATCCATCTAATGCCCCTTCTCTCCCAGGATTTCATTCAGAGCCTCCCAAACCCTGAGCTTGCTCTGGCAATGCCTTCATAAACATCATTACCAATGTGTACGTCCCTGGAAAGTGCACAGCCGAGGGAAGTGACCCGACCCACAGCATTCAGAGCTTCTCCCTTTGCTGTAACAGGTGGTTCCACACATGGATGGGTCGGCAGCAGCTGGTGGAGCACCTGGGTTTTCTTGCTGTCAATGGTCAGGCCAAAATGAGCACAAGCCGCAGACAATGATTCACACTCTGTGGCCTCAGAGGTTGGATCCAGGGCACAGCTGGTAAACGTCAGTCAGCAGCATGGGCATCTCATGCTTTCTGTGAGCCAAGCCCTGCTCACTGATCCCTGAAGAATAGTTAATATATTTTTTCAAATTGAACTGGCCTTCTTTTCCTCTTTCATAGAGGATGAGAATTCCTTTTGGGGGGAGGGGGAGGACTGTAACGGAGGGCAATTGGGGCAAAGCGACTTGCCTGAGGTCACACTGCTAGTGTTAAATGTCTGAGGCTGGATTTGAACTCAGGTCTTCCTGACTCCAGGGCAGGTGCTCTATTCACTGCTCCACCTAGCCGCCCTGAGAATTCCTTTCAGGCATAACTCAGGCCAGGTGGAGAGACAGAATGCTCTGGAACATGAGCAGAATTCCTTTCTTCTTCCTCTACCCCTGGCAAAATCACTCTGAGTGAGACCAGGCACTCCCAGGACAGACCCAAGCTAAGTTGTGTCCAGGGTCAGGGCCACCTCTCCTCCATAGGACAGGCTTGCTGGAGAGACAGCTGTTATTATCCCCATTCCATAGCAGACAAAACTGAGCCTCAAGGAGGTTACGTGACTGACCTAAGATACCACTCTATGGGCGCTCAGCTCAGCACTTCTTTCCAGACCCTATAACCTCAGAGGCATGAAATGGTGACTTGGGGATGTCAGTTCAGGGCTGCTGGTACAAAAGCTCCATCTCAGCTTCAGCTCCTTGTGGTTAAAATGGTGGCCAGACTCACAGCACCCAGAACAAGAGCTTCTGCTATTCTGGAGACACAGACACAAGACAAGACCCTGATCTTTCAGGGGTGCGCTGCCCTATGGAGGGGAGAGGGGAGAAAAACGGAGTTCTGTTCTGGACATGTTGAGTCTGAGATGTCTGGGGCCATCAACTTCCAAACACTCCTTATCATTTAAGAGAGGGGACCTAGAAGCCAGAGTACCCTGGGTTCAAATTCTGCCTCTGAGCCATCTTAGCCATGTGAGTCTGGGCAAGTCACTTGAACACTCAGTGCCCCAGGCAGCCCTCTCAGACTGTCAGCGACAGAAGGTGCCAGCTTTCCCTTCTTAACAAATAAGTTATGGGCAGAATCCTGCTCCCTGTGACAATTTAGAGAGAATGGCTTGTGCTTCAGGTGAATAGGGAGCCTGATGGTAATTTAAAGTTTTTGTAAATAACTGGATGCTTCATTCCTCCTGGAGTTCAGTCAATAACACTGGGCCTTGATTAATTATACCATGTCCTTACACAAGTTTTTAGTAATACAGATGGACAGTTTCCATGGTCAATGAAGCTGATCTTGCCCCATTTATGATAGGACGTGGCAGAAGACACGGCTGCTATGAGGTCATTAAGAGGGGGACCAACTGTTCACATAGGCAGGGTCACTGGGAGCATCCACCATTCTAGGCATGGAGATGTCATGATGGAACAGATTGATGGCTCAGCTGGCAGTCAGGGGGACCTGGAGTCATCCTCTGCCCCAGATGTCTCAGCTGTGTGATTCTGTCAAAGTGATTTAACCTCTCTGACCCTCAGGTTCCTTATCTGTAGAATGGACATATAAGAGCCCCGATCTCATTGGGATATTGTGAGGGTCAAACAAAAACGTATATAATGAGCTTGGTAAAGCTTCAAGGCCCAGAAAGTACAAGTGGGCTATTGTTCTGTACCTTTAGTCTTTGCAGGAGCAGTGACTCTCGAGGACCACAGCACGTATTTGGGAGGGAGGGGGCTCCTCCGAGGCAGAAGCACCAACCAGGAGGGTGGAGACCTTCTTCCATAAGCCTGGTAACAGTCCACCTTGATCATACCCCCACAGAAGAGACAACCTAGGATTCTTCTGCCTGCGAAGAAAGCTTTAATGGGTGTTCCATCAGTCAGTCACTCAACAAGCATTAGCACACTCTGCTTATTCCACCAGCTCCCCCTCAAGCTAGGAGACTGGCTCTTCAGAGACTCAGCTCCTGCTTCCTCACCCTTCAGGGTTCCAGGAGTCCCTCTGAGGGTTGTTCTTCTAGTTCTTGTCCTCAGAGGCCTCATCTGGTGGGTCCTCCCCGGCATGTGCCTAGTTCTGGGTACCACTCTTCTTGATGTAGACTATAAACAGTCACTACTCCACTAGGTTAGAGCGATGCTACCATATTGGTAAAGGTAACTGAAGAATGTGACCTTGTTGTACTTCTCACTTATGTATATAGTTGGTACCCAGTCATTCACACAGTATTAAAAGAGCTTCTATAAATCACTGGTTTGTTCACTGTGTAGTTAGTTGTCCTAGGGATATGATGAGAGAAATGGAAGGGGGAAGCAGTGGTCTTTGGGGGAGACATCTCCCTTGAACCTCTGGTCTACATCTGTATAAAATCAACTAACTGAATCATGAAGAAAACTTGCTGAGGGGAGGGGAAGAGAGTGGGGTCATTTGTAGAGAAATCAGACAGCTCTTCTCTCTTTTTTGCTGCTCTTAAATTAGATGAGAGAAGGTTGACAGCCAGATGTGGAGGATAAGGCAGGGTGGTACAGTGGGGAGAACACTGTATTTGGAGTCAGGGGTTGTGGGTTCAAATCCCAACTCCATCACTTACTGCCTGTGTCACCTTGAGTCAGTCACTTACTTAACTCCTCCAAGACCTCAGTTTCCTCCTCTGAACCATGAAAGTATTGGGCTAGAGCACATCTAAGGTCTGTGGCAGCTCTAAACCCCTGGTCCCATGGAGCTTCCTCCTCAGTGACAGCCTGATGTCTTCTGATTCAGGATCTGAATTCAAGGTATGAAGGAGTCCCACAGAACCAAGACACTGATCTTGGAGTTGGACAGGACCTTGGATGCTGTTGCCATCTGTAGGAGCTTGACCGGATCAAGGTTAATTTCCCCGGGGCTCAGTTTCCTAATCTGTCAAAGGAAAGAGTTGGACTTATTACAAGACAACTGATTCCATTGTTAAAGGCTACAACTCTGGGGGCTCGGAATCTGTGATTCTGTGATGGCACCTTTTGCTGCAGGGCCAGCTGCTGCAGTGGGATTTGGGACTTTAATATGTTTCCTAGGGAATTGGAGCCCTGGGGTTTTCAGGAAGATGCTACAGGCACTTGGAGGTCCCCACCCTTTTCCTTTTGCTGTTGAGCTTCCAGAATAGGGGTGCTTCCCAAGGGCATACTCCAAGAGAGCAGCATGTTGGGCAATTGCTAGCGGTCTGGGTATTCCAAGGGAAAATTAAATTTTGTTCTTCATGTCTGTCAGTCTGCTGTTGTCCATCAGAGGACTGAGGGCTTTGTTTGTCTTCAAATATACCATGCTGAGGCTCATTAAATTAACAGCAACTCGAGAAGGTGCCTATATGAAGGTACAGTGATGAGCAATAGATAAAATGGGGATGACAATAATAATTCTACTACCCATCTCCTGCGGTCATTGGGACAGCAGAGGTGCTTTGTGATAGGGCACTGTCTTCATGTAATTAGGGTGAGGACACTTATGGGATTGAAGGAATGACCATTCAGTTGTTATTAAAACATAATCATGTTATTAAAATATAATAATATAATAATTATCCAATAATGACATCCTCCACCATCAACAGGCATGAACTTTGGAGACAGGCTTGGGGCAGGGAGTCAGAAAGACCCAAAAGGCCTTTTTCAAGCAAGATCCAGGATTAAGTACTTTTTTGTTCCTTTCTCCACCCACTCACCCCCAGATGGCTATAAGTAAATGTGGATATATTTATAGATAGATATAGATATATAAATATACTTATATATACACATACATCATACACACATACAAAGATACACTACCTTCTAATCTACTTGTCCCTCACAGATGGCTCCGTTGCCTAATCACAGAGAATCATTTGAAACTCACTTGTGATTGGTTTGGGGTTCAGGTAAAATTCACATGAACCACAGGCTTTTTTCAAGCAAGATCCAGGATTAGGTACTAGACATACAAGGACAGTACAAAGACACCCCTTTCCTCTTGGGAGGCAGAGTAAGTTTATAGAATCTCCCAGGTGTTGGGCTCACTATTCCAGCTCACCCCAGAGGGCAGCCTCAATATCTCCTTTCAGGGCTGGTGACTCACCAAGCATAGCTGCTGCTGCTCTCTGTCAATTCTGTCAGAGATTTCGGTTGTTGGGCCTATGAAGACTCTTTCCTCTTTGGATACTCCCCAGGTCATGACCTTGTCCACTCTGTTTCCCATATTGTCACCTAAGATCAGGACTGAATGAACAAAACAGAGACAGAAACAATGGTGGGGGTGTTCATGGCCACACGGCTGTTAATATTCTGTTAACCAGGGAGCAATGTTTAACAAAGAGAAGAAACCAGAGTTGTTTGTCCAAGGGTATAAAAGAGTGGATTGTTGGTCTTCAGTTTCCTAATCTGTACAATCAAGATTATCTCTAAGATCCTCATGTTCTCCATGAAATTTGAAGTTTCCTGGTTTCCTAGTTGGGGTGACAAGAAAGAGAGGAAACCCTACCAAATCTGCCCACGGGTATTCATTGTTTCTGGAAAAAAAAGTTACTAGGAATTCACACCTTCACCTCTCAGGCAGCTCATCACCAAGATGGGGCTCCTCCCCACTTTAATAAATAAGCTCTTTCCTTTTGTTGTCATTGAGTTCTGTCTGACATGCTATGACCCTATTTGGGGTTTTCTTATCAAAGAAACTGGAGGGGTTTGTCATTTCCCTCTCCAGCTCATTTTTTCTGAGGAGGAAACTGAGGCAAACTTGGTTAAATGACTTGTCCGGGGGTCTCGCAGCTAGTAAATGTCTGAGGCCTGGGTTATAACTCAGGTCTTCTTGACTCCAGGCCCTGGGCTCTAACCACTGGGGGACACAGATGCTCCTTTTATGGTGAGACAGTCTTCTACTCAGATTCCATATTCCATATACTGGACTCTGCTTTACTCTTTCTCCTTGGGTCTCTGGCTTGTTACAAGCTGAGTCACAGCTGGAATGGAGACGGCCCCCAGCCCTCCACAAACCAGCCTGCAGACTTCTTCAGTCTTCAGAGGCCCTCGGGTTTGGGTGGGGACATTTTCTTCCTAAGTTCTAACCGTTCATTTTCTCTAGTTCAGTCCGGGAGCACAAGACCCTTGTGCTCTTGGAGCGATGATGGGAGGGAGGGAGACTGTGAAGGACGAAGAGCCCAGGTCTCTAAAGCCGGGGGCCAGCTCATTCTCTGCCCAGTCACCAATGACGCTTGTTATCTCCAGTTTGCTATTGGCCGGGAGAGCTTTGTAAACCCATGGCGAGGACCATGGAGGACTTTGTGCGCTCTCTCCTCTTGCTCTGGACCCTGGTCCTGCCCGGGACCTGGGCAGGTCAGTGCGGCGGGGAGACTGGACACGGCATCCGGGGCGGACGGGAGGGTGGGATGGGGCTTACTACAGAGAGCTCCCCGATCCCAGGCGCGGGGGGTGTTTCCCGGGAACCGGCTCCTTCATGTCAGGTGCAGCCGGGGAGGGGATGCAAGGAAGGGGCCGAGAATGAGCAGATGTGTGACTCTGGCGGGGTCCGAGGACGGGAGCTCTGAGGCCGCGGAGCCGGAGAAAGAATGGGGGCGATAGCCCTGGGGGTGTTAAGAAGGAACAGAGCTGGCCGGGAGTCCCCCGTGACCAAGGGCGAAAACCGAACCAGGGGCAGCTTTGTTAACGAGCTTCCCGGAGGACGGGGGAGGAGAGCCGGGCGGGTGAGGACCCAAGGTGGGGGCCGAGGGTGAGGAGTGGGAGGGACCCGGGACTCGAACCAGAGGAGGGGTGGGCAAGGTCCAGGCGAGGGGTCACTAGGACACATCTGCATTGTCAGTGACCGCGTTGGGCTGCTCTCAAAGCGCGGTGGTCTTGCAGTGTCAGGGGTAGGAGTGGAAGGATTTGGAGGTGCGGTGGGGAGGGGGAAAGACATGGTGTCCAATTTGGCAGTCGGAGGTCAAGGGTCACCCTCTGGGCGTGAAGGGGTTACCCGCGGTCACTGCCCTGACCCCGGCCGGCCTGTCTCAGGCTCTCACTCCCTGCGCTATTTCTTCACGGCCATAACCCGGCCCGGGCTGGTGGACCCCCGCTTCCTCTCCGTGGGTTAAGTGGACGATCAACAGTACTTGCGTTTCGACACAGACAGCGAAAGCCAGAGAGTGGAGCCGCGCGCGGCGTGGATGGAGGGGGTGGGGCGGGTGGAGCTGGGGTACTGGGAGGAGCAGACGCGGTTCCACAGGAGAAAACGCGCAGGTCTTCCGAGCGAGTCTGGAGATCCTGCGGGGCTACTTCAACCAGAGCGCGAGCAGTGCGTGACCGGGGCGGGGAGTGGGGCGGGGGGCGGGAAGGAGGTCCCGGGGCCCGCAGAGCCCGCACTGACCCCGCAGGGCACTGCAGGCGTCCACACTTGCCAGAACATGTTCTGCTGCGAGGTAACCCCAGAGCTCGGCTTCAGGAGCGGGTTTTTCCAATTCGCCTACGACGGGCAGGACTACCTGGCCCTGGACACGGAGACTTACTTACACGTGGACCCCGGCCGTGCCCCAGGCTGTGAGCACCAAGCGCGAGTGGGAGGCGGACAGGGGATACACTAAAGAAATGAAAGCCTTTGTGGAGGAGTGTGTGAAGTGGCTGAAGGAGAGCCTGGAGACCCTGAAGAGGGCAGGTACCACCCCCCTCACTGTGTGTGGCACTCAAAGCCCCGCCGCCTTGTACCCCAGGCCCTGTTTGTAGGGTGCTCCCCCCCACCTGTCCTTGTGCCCCTGGAGGGGAGGGGAGAAGAGAGCCTGGAAACTGCCTCTGCCCTTTGCCCCCGGACCCGCCGTTTGCCCGCAGACCCTCCCTCTGCCCGAGTGACCCGACACACTGCCCCCCATGGGGAGGTGACCCTCCGCTGCCGGGCCCAGGACTTTTACCCCGCGGACATCTCCCTGACCTGGCTGAGGGATGGGCAGGAGCAGCTCCAGGACACGGAGTTCACTGAGACCAGGCCTGCGGGGGACGGCACCTTCCAGAAGTGGGCAGCTGTGGGCGTGAACCCAGGCCGGGAGGGGGTGTACACCTGCCAGGTTCAGCACGAGGGGCTGCCTGAGCCCTTCACCCTGCAGTGGGGTAAGGGCGCTGAGGAGGGGGATGAGGAGGGGCTGGAGGGAGAGGGGAAATTGTCGAGGGGGAAGTGGGGAGAGGGCAGGGAGAGAGACAGGGAGAAGGAGGGAAGGTTGGTAAGGGGGATCTGGGAGGATGGAAAAGGCCATACTTCCCCCCCCCCCCCCCACAGGACCGGAGGTACGTGGAGGTTCTCCTCCAGGTGGGGGAGGGGTTAGTGAATCTCAAGCCAGAGGAATCCAGGCTTTTTCCCATTTCCTTTTCCCATTTCAGACCCACCCTCCTCACCTACCTTGCTCATCGTGGGGGCCATTTCTGCTGGCCTCCTCCTCCTCATTTCGGTCATTGCTGGATTTGTGATCTGGAGGAGGAGGAATTCAGGTGGGCAGGCCTGGGGGGGGTCCTCAGGGAGCAGGCACAATGGAGATCCCGGCTCCCCTGGCCCCCAGCTTTTCTTTCTGTTCCCAAGTCCTCCCCCTCCCATCTAAGGGACCTTCTACATGAACAAATCCCTAACTAGAAACCAATTTTCTTTTTTTGTTGTTTTTTTTTTTTTTGGAGGGCAGTTGGGGTTAAGTGACTTGCCCAAGGTCACACGGCTAGTTTTGTGTATGTGTGTGTTAAGTGTCTGAGGCCGGATTTGAACTCAGGTCCTCCTGACTCCAGGGCCGGTGCTCTATTCACTGCGCCACCTAGTCACCCCTAGAAACCAATTTTCTGAGGATCCCTGGCAGGGGTGTGACAGGCTGGCTGAGGGGGGAATCTGCTTCAAACTCAGATCAGAGATGACTATGGGGGTCTCTGCCCCAGGGCCTGGTGTCCCCCCAGCTGGGGGCTGTAGTCGAGCCTTGGGAGCCCCTGGAGGCAGGCCTGGGGTGGGGAAAGGCTTCTTTGGGGGCCCCTTTTCTCTCTTTCCCCTTGGATCTAGAGGCTGGACTGGAGTGGGGGAGGGGGTGCTGTCCCAGGTATTGTGTTTGCAAGACAAATCACTGAACTTCTGAGACCTTAGTGTGGTCTCCTTTCTTGGATTCCTCAGTGGAATTTTTTTTTCTTTTCTAGGTGGAAATGGAAGGGATTACGCTCCTGCTACAGGTAAGTGAAGGGTAGACATGGAGGATAGAAGGACAGGGCCAGGACTGGGACCTGAGCACTGAGAAGGCAGAGGAGAGGCTCAGCCAAGCAGCCCTGCCTTGGTGTCCCCTTCCCTTCCCACACCCTGTTTCTGGGATCTATGGCCCTGAATGGGTTGTTTCCCTCCTTAGTCTCCAGGCATTGACAGTGCCCAGGGGTCAGGTGTCTCTCTCACAGCCAGAGGTGAGACTCTGGGGGCCTGGAAGGAGAGAGGGGCTGGGGCAAAGGGGGCCAAGCAAAGAGGGGTTATGTGGGGGATTGGGCTGAAATTGACTGGGTGGTGAGGCAGGGCCTTCAGAATGATGAGAGGCTGGAGACCAGAGGGAACTTGGAGGATCCCCCTGAGTCTGTCTTTCCTTCTTCAGCTTGAGAGAATTGTCTGATATGGACCAGAGAAGAAAAGCAGTCTCCAGTCCCTGTGTTGTTCCTGTTGTTCTCTGGCTTCTCTCCCCAGCACTGGTCCCTGGGATCCTCACTGGCCTCTACTGGCCCAAGCCCAGGGCAGCATCCTCAGGGCCCTCACCCTGCTCTCTAAGGCCTCCCTCTCTGCCTCCTTTCTTTCTGCCTGTCTCAGTCTACAGGGAGCCAGCCAGCAGTCTAGGCCAGATGGCTTTGGACTGAGCCCCCTTTCACCACTGATGCTGCCCTGACCTTTGGTATCTGTCTGACTGCCAACACAGCCTAATGAATGAATGTTCTGGGGTCTTCAACTTTCCTCCACAATCTCAGCTGAGCTTCCCATTGGGTGGGGGGTTGTGAGGGGCAGGATGCCAATGTGGAGATGTTCTGGCCATGAGAAGGGGAAATAAAAGCAAGTTTGGAAGCCTCTAAGAATCTTTATTTGCTCTGTTAAGTCTACGAGTGCAGGTGGGGGCTGGGCCCAGAGGGGAAGGAGCCTGGGAGAGGTATTATACAACATGGGGTGGGGCAGATGATTGCCTTTGGTTTGTACTTGCTGGGGTGGGGGGTGGGGCCTGTGGACAGGGTCTGAAGGGACTTGTTTCAGAGCTTCAGACAGAACCCAGGCTGCCTCTTGGAAGGAAGCAGAGCCCATAGACCACCCTCAGCACTAACCTTCAGAGAGTTACAATTCTCTGTTTCTCGTGGTCATTCTGTCCTGGTGTGTGTCCCTGTATTTCTTTCGTTATAGGGGCCCTCCCCAAGGGCTTCTGTGCTCTCTGCTCAGGGCTCAGTCCAGGGCCTGGTGTGTCATCTCTGTTAGTGACAGCCACTGCACTGTGTGACCACCTTGTCCCCTCTTTAGGCTGCTCCAGGGTGGGGGCTCACCTTCCCTCTGAAGAAGAGAAAGGTAAGAACCCTAATCATAACCCTTTGAATTAATGAAGGGGGGATATCTGGTCTCTCAGTAGAGAGAAGCCCCTGCCCTTCCAGTCTCCCTGAAGTCCTGCCCCTGTGCATGGTTAGGGCCTGCTGATGGCTCTCAGCTATATCTTGCCCCTCCCCCCCTTTCCTGTCCCCTTTGGAAGGATCTGCAAGGAACATCAGCCTTTCCTTTGTTCTCCCAGAAAAGAGGAAGGTTTTAACTATTACTATTTCTCTCCCACCTTAGATTCATTATCTTAACTTGGCATCAGATATTTTTTTTTCCTCATCCAAGGCCATCTGAGTTTTGCTCCCTTGTTCTACAATCCCTGTGTGGGGAGTTTCCCATCACAATTACTAATTGATCTATGGACGGCAGTCACAGATTGGTGGGAGCAGAGACTGAGGCCCTCCTGCCTCCAGGCTGATAATGTGATAATTCAGAGAAAACACTAGTTACAGTTAGGTCAGGTCAGATCCTGGGGTCCCACTGGGCATTTGGTGCTCACTGAGCAGCTGAAGGAGTTTTTTCAGCAGAAGGTTGGGGGCCTCTCTCTGAGCCTCTGTTCATCTCCCAGGAAAGACCAGGGATTTTGTGCTAGTAAGTGGGTGGACACTCCCTGGGGTGTAAGCCTCCTGCACCTTGGCCAGACGTGATTTGGGGACCCTGGGGTTGGAGTAGGGAGGGAGCTTAAAGGGGGTGGAAGCATCTTCCTCTGAGCCCAGAAGCTTCCTCTTGCCTTGGCCATCCAGTGGTGGAGGGTTGTACAGGGAGGTCTTGTCTTCTCTCTTCTCACAAGGCTTCCTGGCCCCCAGAGGCTTACAGTGAACTAGCCAAAAATGCTGCTTTTTCAGTTCACTGGAATGTGAAGAGTCTCTCAGAACTGGAATTGCTTTTCTGGTCTCCATCTCCAAACTCTGTGATCCCCTGAGTCCAGCTTTCCAAATCCCCCCTCTTACAGGCGTCCAGAAACAGGAGGGGCTACTCCAGGGGCCCCTGCTTGGAGGGACTGAGTGACCAGCCCTTGTGGCCTCTGTTAGAGTGGATCTCAGACAGGTGGAGGTTTGAGCAGAGGGGTCCCATACACAGCCGACTGCCTGGCCTCTATGTGCTGGGATGCTTTGGAACCAGACTAAAGAGTGGTTGGAGATATTTAACAAAGAAATACAGTAAAGGAGATAACATTTCATTTTAAACCTAAGTCAGTATGTGGCCTAGAGTGCAGATGAGTGGCTGCCTTTACTATTTGGGGACAACCAGGAGGTGCAGCGGATGGAGCACAGGGCCGGGAGTCAGGAAGATGAATCTTCAAACCTGGTCTCAGACACTTAACTAGCTGTGTGACCCTGGGTAAGTCACGTTACCCTCCTTGCCTCAGTTCCCTTGTCTTTAAAATGAGCTGGAACAGGAAAGAGAAAACTCCTCCAGGGTCTTTGCCAAGAAAACCACAAATGGGGTCACAAAATGGTAGGCACAACTGAACAACAAATTTCTATTTGCGTTTGACATCCCTAGTTAGACAGGCTGCCTTCTGAGGGCCCAAACAGCTCTCAGGTTTTGTGATGCTGATACGCTTAGGGCTGATTCATATCGAGGAATTCCCTGGCCCTTTTCTGCTCCCCGACCAACACACATAAGACCATGAAAGAATATTGAAACTGCCCATTGGGAGCAATTGTTGGGTAACACCCTCCTAGAGCCCCGTGTATGTGTGCTGAGTTGGGTCTGGCAAACCAGGGCCTTCCCATTCCGAATCTCAGCTTGCCCTACAAGGCCCTTGACTCTGCCTTTGTTCCTTCCTAACAGTCTCCCTATAGGTGACAGGTTCAAAGCAGGAGACCTGGTTTCTTACTAGCCTCAGTATCACTGACCGTGCAAAAGTTATTCTCATTTTCCTGATGAAGAAGCAAGGCACAGAGTCCCCACACTCAGTGAAAGCCAGACTTAGGCCTGACGTGGACTCTTCCCTCCCCCAGGGGCCTCCCAAGCCCAACACTCCCCATCCTGGCAGCGGCCCTGGGGGAAGCCCAGCCTGGACAGACCCGTGGAGGTCTGCCTCTAAAACCTGCCTTCTGTGTCTCCACTGAATCCCTTAAATGTAGATACCTCATTCTGCAGCTCTCTCTCTCCCAAGTGCCCTGTTTATAGCAGGGATCTCCCCTGGAATCTCTGACAAAGGCATGGCAGGATGGGAGGGCAGAGGAGGAGTCCTTCTGTGTCCCAGCCTTGTGCTTCTAGGTCCTGGGTTTGCAGCCCCTGAGCCTCAAGGGTGTGTCTGAAACCAACCTCCCCCTCCCCCCCCCCAGCCCTGTCCAAAGTTAGGGGAGTATTAAACCAGCAGATGAAGTTCATTTTCACAGGTAGCCACATGAGTTGAAATTGGGGTTCACGTAGTCAGTGGAGCCTCTGACAGAGTGAGGAAGATCCAAGTTCAAATCCCATCTCCAACACTTAATAGCTTTGTCACCCTATGCAAGTCACTTAACCTCTCCTGGGTGTAAAGGGCTCATGAGATTGTATTTAGAAAGGGCTTTGCTTGTTATAGAGATGCCTGCTACTGTTACTGCATCCAGACACTAATTCCCATGATTTTGCTGATTCCAAACAATAATTCTGCCATCATGACACTCACTGAAACGACGACTTTCATTCCATCCCTTCAGACCCCTAAGAATTTCTTCCAGTGAATGTCAGCCTCCTCCCTGCTGAACGATGAATGTGAAGAGGGGAGGTGGGGGTGCTGGCCTCTGACAAACCAGTACCTGGAGCCTTTATACTTCCTGGGGAGCTTGTGGACTTCACAGGATCATCAGTCTAGGTTGTGAAGGGGCCCCCGGGGCCCTCTGGTCCAGCTGCTCAGGACGGCACCTAGTCCGTAGCAGACTCAGTAAATGCTGACCTGACTGACTCAATCCCCAAATTCATGCCTCCGATCTCTAGGACTTTTCTATGAAAGTAAAATCTGCTCGATAATTACTAAAACCTTGATTATTCTGTAGAAAAATGATAGATAACAAGTTGTTGAAAGAAGATTCCGGGAACAGAGGGCCCTTCTGCTGCTTTCTGGGTCACTGAGGAATAAATTGTACAGGTATGGAATGATGGTAACCAGGGTCATGATTAGATGCAGCTTCTGAAGTCCAGGCCAGGTCAGCTAAGGGTACCCTCTGAGGGCAGTAATATGACAGGGTCACCATGTTGAAGGAGCCATGGGTGCTCAGAGAAGCTAGTCTGGGATACCCAGGGAAGGCTCCCAGTGAGAAGGGGGCTTCAGCCTCAAAGTAGAAGTTATATTTATCTACATCAGGGGCTCTTCATGGGAGGCGCACTGACCCCTGACAAATTTGATGAGCGTTTCAGGGGGGTCTATGAACTTACATGGGAAAAATACATCTTTATTTCCCCTAACTTCTAATTGAAATGTAACTGATCCATTGACTATTAAAATTTCAAAAACCACAGGAGCATTCTGGGGAGGCATTGATGAACAGGTTCTGCAGATGACAAAGAAGTTAAGATCTAGGTGACAGATGGGACAGCAATAGAAGTGGCCAGGGACTGGGCCATTAGGTAAATGTATGTGGATTAAGTTTTGGTCAACTCGACCGTGCCAGTATCACCTGATTGGCCAAATATTTTTAGATAAACTCTAACAGCATTTAATATACAGAGGTAAGAACGCTTTAGACCAGTGGTTCTCAACCTTCCTAATGCTGCGACCCTTTAATACAGTTCCTCATGTTGTGGTGACCCCCCCAACAATAAAATTAATTTTGTTGCTAGCAACGAAAGAACTAGACTTGTTTCCTTGTATCAGGATGATGAGGGAAATACAACTGTATGTTGGGTGCCCTGGGGCACTTCTCACATAGATGAGTGTGTGAATACATACACCCATACCTTTGTATGCATATATATATATGAGAGGCAACGATTACTAACTGTAATGCCAATCAACAGTAGATTTCTGTGAACAGCTTTTAAGATTCGGATTACGCAGTATTAGTGAACACTCTGTTTATTCCATTACAAATCAAGATTCAGTACAATATTTAGAGTATCAACAATTCACAATATTACATATTCACAGTATTTAGAACAAGGAAAGTCTCAATATTATGTCTTATTACAGAAAATAACAAGGAACAAGAGAAGAATCACCTGGTTTTCCTAAGAGGGAAACCATCATCACATTTAAGATTCAATCAATCAAGTTAAAGATTCAATCAATCAATTAACAAAAGGAATCACCTAGTTTCCCTAAGAGGGAGTTGATTCAATCAACAATTCACAATATACTGATCTTCCATTCATGGGGCAACCATTAATTTTATTTTCCAGATAAAGTTCTTAGAAAACCACACAAACCTTCCACCCTTTGAGTTCCAACAAACCTCAGTTTAGTCCAAGGGGAGGCTTTTTCTTCATTTTGACTCTGGGTGGTCTCTCTGATTCCCTGGATCCTCTTCCCTGGTCCCAGCTCCCTCCTGAATCTGCCAGACAATCACCTAGATTCAGGAGCTGAAAGCTGCCAGGCTCTCATTCAGTCCTCAGAGGTGAACAGCTCCCAGGTCCTTGTCCAGTCCTCAGGGCAATCCCCGGCACACACTGAAGTTCACAGAGTTCAGCACACTTCAA
>CM053594.1:114491-129385 GCA_028646575.1 Pseudocheirus occidentalis | reverse complement strand
AAAGAACCAGAAAGATCAGAGTTTAAAAGGAGACTGAAGCAATGCATACTATCATTCTTTTCTATGTTTCACTTTTGTTTCTCTTTTCTCACTGTTCACTCCATTGGCTATAACACCTATACAACCAGACTATTGTACAATATGAAAGAATTTGCAGATCCTATACATGATTGCATGCCAGCATGGTGTGGGTGGGGGGTGGGGAATAAGGGGAGAAAAATATGAAACTCAAGTGATTCTGGAACTGAATCTTATAATCTAAAAGTAAACAAACAAGTCAATAAATAAATAAATAAAACAAGTAGATGAAAAATTGGGAAGAGAAATGAGAGTGATATAAGAAAATCATGAAAAATGAGTCAACAGCTTGCTGAAGGATATGCAAAAAACCTGATGAAAATAATGCCTTAAAAATAGACTAACTCAAATTGCAAAAGAGGTCCAAAAAGCCAATGAGGAGAAGAATGCCTTAAAAAGTAGAACTGAACAGGTGGAAAAGGAGATCCAAAAGTGTACTGAAGAAAATAATTCCTTCAAAATTAGAATGGAGCAAATGGAAGCTAATGACTTTATGGGAAATCAAGAAATTATAAAACAGAACCAAAAAAATGAAAGAAAGAAGACAATGTGAAATACTAATTAGAAAAACTACCGACCTGGAAAATAGATCCAGGAGGGATCATTTAAAAATTATCGTTCAATCTGAAAGCAATGATCAGAAAAGGAGTCTAGACATTATCTTTCAAGAAATTTTCAAGGAAAACTGACACATTCTAGAACCAGAGAGTAAAAGAGAAATTTAAAGAATCTAGCGATTACTTCTTGTAAGAGATCCCCAAAGGAAAACTCCTAAGAATATTGTGGTCAAATTCCAGAGTTCCCAGGTCAAGGAGAAAATATTGCAAGTAGCCAGAAAGAAACAATTTGAGTATTGTGGAAATACAATCAGAATAAAACAAGATCTAGCAACTTCTACATTAAGCAATTGGACGGCTTGGAATATGATATTCTGAAGGTCAAAGGAGGTAGGACTAAAACCAAGAATTACCTACCTAGCAAAACTGAGTATAATACTTCAAGGGAGGAAATTATCATTCAATGAAATAGAGGATTTTCAAGCATTCTTGATGGAAAGACCAGAGCTGAATAGAAAATTTGATTTTGAAATACAAGAATCAAGAGGAGCATGAAAAGGTAAACAGGAAAGAGAAATGTTAATGGACTTATTACAGTTGAACTGTTTTCAGTCCTACACAGAAAGATGATATTTATAACTCATGAGACCTTTCTCCGTATAAGGGTAGTTGGAAGAAATAGCTAGCTAGCTAGCTAGATATAGATGGATAGATAAATAGATGATAGATAGATAGATAGACAGACAGACAGATAGATAGATAGATATAGGATACATGATCAGTTGAACATGAAAGGATGATACTTCAAAAATAAAATTAACGGTGAGAGAGGAATATATTGGTAGAAGAAGAAAAAGAGAGATAGAATGTTGTAAATTATATCACATAAAAGAGGCAAGAAAAAGATTTCATAATGGAGGGCAAGGGAGAGGAGGTGAGTCAGTGAGTGAACTTTACTCTCATCAAATTTGGCTTAAGGAGGGAATAACAAACAGACTTAACTCGGTATCTTACCCTACAGGAAAGTAAGGGGAAAACATTTGGCTTTAAAACTTTGAGTTCCAGATTTTCTCTCTTCTTCCCTCCTCACACCCCCCCCACCCACTGGGAAGACAAAAAATTCAATATAGGTCATACTTATGTATGACCTATATTGTAGTATATGTATGTAGTTATGCAAAACATTCCCATAGTATTCATATTGTGACAGACTAACTCTATTTCCTTCCATCCTGTCCCACCCTTCCCACTCATTCTATTTTCTTCTTTGAACCTGTACCTTTTCAAAAGTGTTTGCTTCTAACTACCCTCTCTCCCAATCTGTCCTCCCTTCTATCATCCCCCCTCTTATTCCTTTTCCCCCTACTGTCCTTTAGGGTAAGATACCTAATTAAGTGTGTATGTCATTCTCTCCTTAAGCCAAATCCAAAGAGAATAAGGTCAACTCATTTCCTTTCACCTCCCAGCTTTCTCTTGTCTTTTATGTGAGATAATTTACCCTATTCTATTCTCCCATTTTCCTTTTCCAAATATATTTCCCTCACACCCCTTAATTTTATTTTTTAGATATCATTCCTTCATATTCAACTCACCCTGTGCCCTCTCTACAAACACATTCCTTTCAATTATCCAATTATGAAAAAGTATCACAAGTAACAAATATCATCTTTCCATGTAGGAATGCAAACAATTCAACTTTAATAAGTTCCTTATGATTTCTCTTTCCTGTTTACCTAATTTGATGAGAATTTTCATTTATGTGAACATTGACAGGGAAAAAATACATCTTTAGTTCTACTAACTTCTTTTTTAAAAAATTATTTTCTTTTTGTCAGTTGGAGTTAAGTGACTTGCCCAAGGTCACATAGCTAGTTTTTGTGTTAAGTGTCTGAGGTCGGAGTTGAACTCAGGTCCCCATGACTCCAGGGCCAGTGCTCTATTCACTTCGCCACCTAGCCACCCCAGTTCTACTAACTTCTAATTGAAATGCAATCATTCCTTCTATTGTTAAATTTTCAAAAACCACAATAACATTCTGGGAAGGCACTTGTAAGCTTCAACAAGTGATGCACAAACAATTTAAGATGCCCCTGGCCTCTGTTATGGGTGGGACAATAGTAGACGTGGGCAGGGAATGTGTCATTAGGTCAATGTGGGTGTATTAATTGTTGGTCAAGTTAACCATGCCAATATCACCACATTGGCCAAATATTTTTAGATAAAATGTATCAACCTTTAATATAAACATATATGAATATTTGAGACTATAACAATACTGAGAACTTTTCCTTGAATCAGAATGATGAGGGAAATGTAATTGTATGTCAGGTGCCCTCATGCACTTTTTGTATATATGAATAAGTGTGCATAAACACACACATTCATATATATGCATCTGCATGTATGGGAGATAATAACTGCTATCTAGTCAATCAAGTCATCCAGAAGTATTTCTTCATAACTTCAGTCACTGTCCTTGGTGCTGAAGACAGAAAGACCACATGGGTCAGCCCCTGGCTTGTAGGCACTTCTATCCTGCTGAGGTTCGTCCAGGACCAGTTTTCTGTCCCTGCATTTGATCAGAACATGGATGTTTTTACTTCTGCATTATTATGAGCTTGACAAACATGTTCTTTCCCTATACAAAGAACAGAAACATGGATTGTATTTGGAATTGCCAACTGATTTAATAAATGATAAAATTTAATTTAATAAATAATAAAAATAATAATGAATGAGCTTTGAGCTTATTTTTGCATGCTGATTTTGTACAAAATTAAACACCATAGTTCCCAAACTGATCTGTTTTCTCTGGGTTTCCCCTCTTCTTTCTGCTTCTTCTGTGCATTCTATGGGCTTCTTTGCTGATATTTTCTCTCTTTTCTTGTGTTACCTCACTCTCGCTATCAGCTCCCAAACTGCCCCATTCCTCAAACTGAAACCCCTTATAAGAAAGAACTAAATGGGGCGGCTAGGTGGTGCAGTGAATAGAACACCGACCCTGGAGTCAGGAGGACCTGAGTTCAAATCCAGCCTCAGACACTTCACACAAAAACTAGCAGTGTGACCTTGGGCAAGTCACTTAACCCCAACTGCCCTCCAAAAAGCAAAAAAAAAAAGAAAGAAAGAACTAAATGACAACATGTTCACTCATTTGCTCTGAACTTGTCTGCTCTGACCTATATGTCAGGGGGCTAGCTGGCCTTACCAATATTTCCTTTGGTCTTCCGGTGCACTTTGGTCATAACCAGCACGTTCTACAAAGCAGAGTCAGGACCCAGGAGAGTGAGTGATCAGCAGACAGCTTTATTTTTCCTTCTCCTTTCTTCTCTACCCCATACTTAGTGCTTCCCTCTTTTATCCCCCTGTCTGAGCCCCTTTGACAAAAAGTCCACATTCTTCATGGTTGCCTCTGACGCTCACGTCGGAGCAGAGCATCAACAGAACGTCTGGGTTGTGGAACACAGAACTAACAGGACACACTGACCCAAGGGCATAATACTTATCATATCCTTGCAGCTTTGGTGTTTATGTTTATCTGCATTATCAGTTCAGTTCTGGCGCTCATGCTCCTAGACAGAACTCATACCTTTTCCCCTATCATGTCCCCTTTCTTGTTATGCAGAGAGTACACTGGAAGGAAGGGACGATCTGCCTCCAGGGCTTCCAGACTAGATTTTATAACAGAGCTCAGTAACCATATCAAGCAAGGGGTTAACAACAACCCCTGCTGCACTGAATCCACAAAGGAGTCAGAGGAAGGACAGTCCCTCTGCCCCCTTTTAAGAAGTAAAAGCCCAATTCCGGGAGAAGGGTGTGGGGGGGGGGGAACATCCTAGCCCAGAAGAAGCCTTCTCACCTGAGCCAGGAGGAAGATCCCTTTAGAATTCGCACTCAAACAACACCCAGCCCCCTTTCCAATAGGAGTCGGAGGTGGGGATAGAGTTTGCCCTAATCCTTTGTCCCTTCCCCTCCCCACCCCCCCCAACTTGCAGACCAACAGAAATCAGAAACACAAAAGAATGTAATCTGACGAAACTCAGGCTATAAAACCCTAATCCAGGTTTGAGGGGTTGGCTTTTTCTTTTGCTACTTGGAGGAGAGGAAGTCCCAGTTCCCAGAAATTGCTAATAAAGATATTCCTGTTCACCAAAAGAATTCCTCTAAACATTTTAAATTGGGTAAGTGAATTCTCTTAACCCATATATATATATGTCCCAAGTTAACAAGGGATTCGGGATGTATATAATGATCTAGGGAGTATACACATGACTGAGTCTAGGATATATATGATAGATAGATACCCATACACAGCTCCTTCAGCCAATACACAATTGGGCCATACTACTAAATTCTATAGGTGCATCTGACCCCTGTAACAGGAAGAGAGAGAAGGATTTTGTTAGGGCATGTTGCCCTTGAGCTAGGGAGAAACTGCCTGAGACAGTGTTTTGACATTTGCGGCTAGGGAGATTTATGACTAGGGAGAAATGTGATTTTGCAAACTGATGCGATTTTACAAACTGGGGTTTAAGCACAGGCACCCATCAGGGGCATGCTTAACAACAGCTGACTGTTAGTTCAGGTTCAATGTTGGGATGAATTGAGGCCCTCATAAATCACTGAACACTTAAAGAAAGGAGGTTGACTTTGCCCTAACACAAGGATCTGCACCAAGGACAGAGTGCCAATTTTCTGGATGGGGCTGCTGTCATCTCCATGTGGAAACTTAGCTGGTCATCAGGGCAGGGTGTGGTGACCCCAAAGAAGCCACCATGTTGAAGCAACCATAACTCATTGTGGATGGGACTTTAGGTGCCCCTTAGGTCACCAGGAAGGAGGGAGGTAAGGGCCCATCAAATCCTAGGGACAGCTTTGTTGCTTTTTAGGGAAAACTAATCCTTGTTTTGGGAAACTCAGAACTCCCTGGTCCTATCACACACCACCCCAAAGACCCGCAGATCTTCTAAAGGACCTTCCACCATTTCCTAATTTTCAGGATTTTATTGGACAATTGTCCTGGTCCAGGGAATAAAAGAAGTGAAGAGAAAAATACTTTAACTCAATAAAGAGTAACCAAAAGAAAAAGGAAAAATTAAAGATTAAATTCAATCCAGGAATTCTAGACTTTCTCTTTCTCTTTTGGATGAACTGAGCCTCAGGTCTTAATGATCTAGACCTGGTGCCGAATACTGCTGAACCACATAAGTGTATTTACGAAATAATGTCAGAGTCAGAGTCTGGTCTAAGGAAGACAAACAAGTTAAGTTGTCTGTGCATTGATTTCCCTCAAGCAGGCAAAGCATGTGTGAGCAGCTGCAGCCAAAAGCTGAGCTCCCTTTGGAGTTGGGGGACTTAGGTTTTAAACCTTCTAACAGGGGCTGATGTTATTTCATCATCATATTATCCCTGGACAAAGGAAATACCTCTCCCATTAGACCACCTCCCCCTCTGGGCTGTATAAAAAACCCCCAAAACCCTCTGTCTCTACCCAAGCTTGAGTAGAACAATGGGCTTCCCCTAGGTTAGATTAAGCTCCTTTCAGCTTGGCTGGCGGCCTTTGGCTGGGGGGCTCATTGGAATAAGGAGAGATCTGCAATTGCATCATCAGTAATGTCCATTTGGAGGATTTTCTGCCTTCAGCAAACAAACACTACAAGGACTACAGGTTTGTCTGGCTTGAGGGATGCTCAGTTTGCCTCCTGACTAGATGATGCTGATTCCCAGGTCAGTTTTGCTTCTGGATAGTGAGGAAGCTCAAGCAGATCAAAGTGGTTACTGAGGTCATTAACCACCCTACTCTCACAATGTTCATAACTTTTACATCCCCTCCTTCTGGTCAAAGGAACCCATGAGGCGTTCCCTACTGACCAAGGGAGAACCACTACAGACAACATTAATATGTTCACCAAAGTGGTGGAGCACCTCTAGGCCAGAGTTAGATCTAGGTGAGCCTTGAGATAGATTACTAGGGGGAATAGAAAGTATTCCAGAAGCCAAAAGATGGAGAGACCAAATGAGACTTCCCAACCCTGGGGAAAGAGAGCTAAGGACATGGCACTGGTTTCCAGCATCCTGCTCCATCAGCATGCATGCCATAAGAACCTCTGCTACCCTGGCTTTGTTGGGACTTGTTGACACAAAAACAGCAGCATTTCTCATTAAGAAAAACACCACATAAAAATGTAACAAAAAATAAAAGGGGCGGCTAGGTGGTGCATTGAACAGAGCACCGACCCTGAAGTCAGGAGGACCTGAGTTCAAATCCGACCTCAGACACTTGACACACTTACTAGCCTTGTGACTTTGGACAAGTCACTTAACCCTAACTGCCCTCCAAAAAGCAAAAAAAAAATGTAACAAAAAAGAAAAGCACCAAATGCCCCTTTTTAGCACCAAGAAGGGCATATACTGCCCAACAATTCTGCCAGACTGCTCTGGCCAAGGAGTTGATTTCACCCTTCAGGGCCCCCACCACTCTTGCTATCTGGTCAGACATCTTTCACAACAAATTTCTGAAAACCTGGTCTGCAGAAATAAGGCCTCTTATTTCCATCCCTGTAGCAGACAGGATCATGTATCAGGAGCAGTTGGACGTGACCTGAGTGTGGGGTTCAGTAGTTACAAGGTCTTGGAGTGTCAGAGGTATCAGGGTGGTACCTGGAATATATCAGAGGTTGGGTACAGCACAGATGATAGTACCCAGCCCTATCCACTAAGGAAGAAGGATCTGCTAAAGGGACATTCCGGAAAAATGAGGGAACCTGAGTACTTCAAAGCTAACCCCAGACCCCGGGCTACATAAGGAGGTCCCACTCAGGTCTCTGGAGGTGTCTCACAGTAGCCAGGACTGGGAGAAAAGAATGCCCATAGAAGGGTTCAGGCAGGGGTTGTTGGCCATACCAATGGAAGCAGGGTCATACCTGTGTTTTGCCCAAAGGTACCCTCTGTAGTGATCTCAGTAAATGATTCTGTTCCCCATTTTGCTGGGCCAGAATTCCAAGCAGGGCCCAGCAGAGAAAGTGGTATTGATGAGGAACCAGTCACTGGTGCAAGGAGTGGTACCAACCCCACAGAAGGAGTCAGAGGCACCTTGGATGGTATTAATTCCTAGGATCTGAGGAGAGGGCAGGCTCGTCCTCATAGACTGAATTTGAGCCTCCTCTTGTGGTTGGGCATGGCTCACCCAGACTAATCTAGATTGTGTAATTACACCAGGTTGGATCAAGGCTCCCTACAGGGTTTCCAGAGAAGTGATTTGATAAAATATCAAAAAAGCAGAGGCTGGGGGAAGCCGAGGAGGCCCAGGTGGCCTCAGAGAAGACAGGACCCTGAGAGCCAGGTGAATGTGGGCTTTACACAACTGCTTCTGTAAATAGGGGGCACTGTGGTAAATGTTGAGCTTCCTAGCAGATCTAGTTTGGTCTGCCCCCTGAATCACAAATGGTTTTTTGGGGTCTCCAGTCTTAGAGAATCTCAGGCCCTGGCTCGGGTGGGCCTGGGCTACTAATTCAATAGACTACAAGTCCTTGGCAGAGACAGGATGTACTGAAGTGGTCCCTAGGCGGTCAATGCACAATCAGCAGCTGGACAGAATAAACAACCTGACTGCCTCCTGGCCCAGCCTCCGCATAGGGTGAGTGGGTGTGGAGAACTAGAAGTTATCTTCCCTCCAAAGCTGGGCGTCCTTAGAGATGGGCTGTTATTGCAAGGCAACTGTCAGCCAGCAGAGGGAGCAGGTCAGAAGGGAGAGCAAAGTATGGGGAGGGAGAGGCACAATAATAGTACTGCTAGCACCACCCAGGCTAGGGTGGACAAGAGACATGGGTGGCAGCGCTGGGCATGTGAGGGCTCGGGAAGGGGGGTGATCTTCTCTCAGGCCTTGTCCAGACTCTTGGGGAGCCTCGGATGTTGTCTTCTCCAGGCCCTTACAGGGTAAGGTCTCTCAATGGTTCAGACGTCCACTCAGGCAACCTGGTAGGCAGACAGAAAGGGTTCATCACAGCACACTGAGAACCAAAACCAGCCCAGCCTGAAACAGCTACTGTAGCCCCAGGGCAGCCAGGACAAGCCACAGCTGGAGCATTTCAGAGAATGGATCACCAGCAGCTGTGGCAGTTTCCAGAATTGTCAACCCATCAAAGCCAAGAACAAGTGTAAGGTCAGTGGAACTCCAATAAATTTGGGGGAAAGGATCAGGGTCTGACTACCTGCCCTCAGAGCAAGAAAGCAACAGCAGTAGCTGCCCTGCAGCTGCCTTCACTTGGCTGCTTCAGAGCTCCCAGCCTGCAGGTTGCAGGGGGGCCAAGCAATCATTCAGAGGCTAAGTGCTCTTGCCTTGAGCTGCTGGATCAGGATCACGGTCTTGGATGGTGGTCTTGATGTTTGTTTTCAGTGAGTGAAAGCTGGCAGGTCCTACAGAAACAGTGGCCTCCTAATAGCTCTGGCAGCTGCAAAAACCCCAGTGACTTGGGATAAAGTTCTCCCCTCTGAAAGCAGAGTTCTATTGAATCTAAAAGTCAAATAATTGACTGGTGACATGAGCAGAGAAAGGAAGCAAAAAAGGAAATAGATATAAGTGATACAGAACTAAATGATGATGACATTGGGGACAGTGGCCATGAAGGCTTCATTCTCAATGCCATCAGCTCCCGCCTGCAGACCTGTGGCTGCTTTATACTTAGTACCAGGTAGCAGTGCAGATAAAGTGAATAAGATAGTCAGAGTGTTGTGCCTTTTTCTGACTCCTTCAGAATGAAAACACGCCAGACTTTGTAGAAATGAGTCTTCATGTAAGTCTAAATACAGGTTATTTGTGCAAGGTCTTTTCAAGGATTCAACTGCAAGTTTTGTGCTGCTCTTCTGACAAGTCATGTGTGCCCTGTATCCCACTACATACATAGTTGTGGATGTTAATACAATGGAACAGATGCTACCCCATCACGAACATATTTATACCCAGTGTCGTTACATGGGATCAGAGCTGACTGCATTTTGGAGAGCCCCTTCAGAAGAAGACATATTTTTTCTGGGATGAGGTTGGGGTGGCATTAGGTAGCTATAATACTTTGTATTCTGTAGATCAACCATTTGAAAATCAGAGCCATTTACCAGCTCAGGACACAATTAACTATACACACGAAAGCTTCCCTCCTGATCTCAATGTTTTTCAAGGTGTCCTGCACAGAGGCACACTAACATAAGCCTTCCTGGATCAGATCTTTCATTTGAAGTCTGGTTTGTCTCTGAGAAGTAATTTTCTTGCACAGTTTCTACTTGTCCTTCATCGAAAAGCCTTGATGGTTAAAAAAAAAATACATAGATGATGATACGCAGGAGGGAAAAAAGCCATTTAAATCTCCGAAACTTGAAGATAGATCTCAATTTAACAGCAGAGGGCGATCTTAATATCATAATGGCTTTAGCTGAGAAAATCAAACTGGGTCTACATTTGTTCATCTTTGGAAGACCTTTTACACTAGTTTGCAAGAACGGGATATGCTAATGACATTTAAAAGTGTAACTTTATAAGTATATTTCATCAGACTAGTGAGTGCTGCTCAGAGAATTAGTGTTATGAAAAACACCATCTTTTTGGTCATGGATCCAAAGCTCTGCTCTATACTTTGAGCTAAAAGTTAATGTTCTACAATCTTTATGAAATAAAGTATTTTGTAATTACTTTATCAGGTACAACATTGCAAATGAATCCCTTTTTACATGCACTTTTTGGGAATACCCTTTGCTTTACAATTATAATAAATATTACTTAATGTTAGGGTGATATCTAAATTTGGCCATAGCTGCTATCTTCAGAACCTCACAAATATTTCATTTAAATTAATCTCAGAAGGTTTTGTGTTAATTTTTCAAAAGTTCTTCAATTGTTTTCCAAAGTATTTTTCTGGGATGAGGTTGGGGGGCATTAGGTTGCTATAATACTTTGTATTCTGTAACTCAACCATTGAGAATCAGAGCAGTTTACCAGAATCATTTACAGAACAAAAAGGAAAGGTGGGCATAATTTAAACTTTAGAAATAAAAATACCCATCAGCCGATTATTAGAACTACATAATGGTTAGATGCTACTTTAAAGCTGAGTCCTTAAACTTTATTGAAAAGCCAAATAATATTCAGACTCTCTGATTATAGTAGACTATCCCATATTTCTCATTTTATTATCCTGGATAATTGAGCAATGAACAAAATATAGACTTTTTTGAAATTTGCATTTAAATTGCTCTTATGAACTTTTTATAATAAAGCATTTTTCTTTGCTAAGAGCCAGACTAAAAACGTTTATGTCTTTTCCTCTTTAAAAATAAAAATTTGAGGGAAATTATAAAATGTTTTTAAAATAATTCAATTTTCCCTTTGCAAATGCTTATTCTGATCTGATTTTGTAATCACTGTAGCTCTGAAATTGTAAAAAGTTGTGTCAAAATGCATTAGCAGAAACCTTTTTGATCACTGAGAGCTATTTCCTTCTGCTTACTTACATCTTTGGGTCCAAATTCATAAGAGTTTTGTGGATTTTTTCTGGATCAAATAGGGGGAAGCAAGAAGTATTTTTGCTGTTCTGTTTTATTTATTTATCTATTTTATTATGATAAATCTGTTCTGTTGGATGAATTTTCTTTTTTTTGCAAGAAGCATTCTGACTAACAACTTTAAATGGATATAAGTGCCTTAGAGGACTTGGGATTTTGCAAGTTTATGATTTATATTAGTCACTGACATACTTAGCCTTACCCTAGAGCCCAAAGGTGTTATCATGCACAATTGTATTGCTGTTTGGCTTTAATGATGCTTTAATTATCATTCTTAAAAAAAACACTTATTGAAATTTTTCTTAAAGGGGCTGTGGGAGGTTCCCTTGTCTCATAAAGTAATTTGTTTTTCCTCTTGAGACCATGTTGCCACTTTAAAAAAATGGAAAGATTTAATAGAAAAGGAAATAAAGTGTATGTTTCTAAATTGCTTATACTGAAAAGGAAGTTAAGCTCATCATACCTCATTGGGAATGCTTTCCACCTTCTACATATCTGAAATATTTTCACCCCGAAGAATAGGTAGTACTTTGGCAGAACTTGGATGTTGTTCGATTCCCTTCATATTTTGGGTCCTGCTGCTAGCTATGCAATAACTGATTAACATGTTTTTATATTCAAAATAATATTGTTGGCATGAACATTGTGTCAGTGCCCAAGAAAATCTTTCCACTTCAAATTGCACTAGAAACAAGGAAAAGAATTGATATTTAAAAGAGAAACAAAAGCATAATGTTTGTGTTGGCTTTCCTTTCCAAGGAAATTTTACCCACAAAGATTTATATTCCCATCACCTATCCTCATACTGAGAAGTTTCATAAGTTACAATTTTCATTTTTCCATGTAAATAGTCCAACTTTGATCAGTTCCTTATGATTTATTTTCCATGTTTACCTTCTCATGCTTCTTGTGTTTGAATATAAAATTTTCTGTTCACTTCTGGTTTTTTCAGCAAGAATTCTTGAAAGTCCTCCACCTCACTGAATGACCATATTTTCCCCTGGAATATTATACTCAGTTTTGCTGGGTAGGTGATTCTTGGTTTTAATCCTAGCTCCCATGATCTTTGGAATATCATATTCCAGACCTCTCAGTCCCTTAATGTAGAAGCTGTATCAGTGTTATACAATGTGTCCATTGTGGAGATATTCTGAATATCTACACTTGTACGGCCTGCATTGAATTGCTTGTCTTTCCAGTGGGGGTGGGTGACAAGTGAGGAAGGGAAAGAATCTAGAATTTAAAGTTTTAAAATCAAAGGTTAAAAAATGATATGTATGTTATATAATTATAATTATTATTATTTACATACAACTGGGAAATAAGATAAACAGGCACTGGGGTAGAGAGATCCTTCTTGCCCCACTGGAAAATCAGAAGGGTGATTGGGGAGGACATAGGAAAGAGCAGATTGGGGGAGGGGGTATACTGTGGGATCGCTGTTTTGGGAGGGCTGGGTAGGGAAAAGATGGGGAGAAAATTTGTAACTCAAAATCTGGTGGAAATGAGTAAACTAAAAATAAACAAAAATTAATTTAAAAAAAGAGAAGCACTGGTCTGTGATGCCTCTGCTTTGTGTCTCTCCACACCTGAAAGCTTCTGGCCTTTGTTCTTCCTTTTCCCCTTGAAAGTCACCAAAGAAGAATCCTATTTTGTGTGGTTAAGCCTTTTGAATCACACATTCAATACCAGTTCAGCAACCAGTTAAAAGCTGATGGGAAGGATGGTTAGGTGGCACAGTGAACAGAGCACGGGCCCTGGACTCAGGAGGACCAGAGTTCAGTTCCAGCCTCAGACACTTAACACTTACTAGCTGTGTGACCTTGGGAAAGTCACTTAACCCCAATTACCCTGCCTTCCCCACTCAAAAAAAAGAAAAAGGAAAAGAAAAAAAAAGCTGATGGGAATCTGCCATGGGATATACGTGCGTGTTTGAAATGAGGAGAAAAAGGCCCCCAATCAGAGTACCATGGAGCAGTTGGCTCCCCAGCCCTCCATTTTCATTGGTCTCAGGCACACATTGGCATGTTCTAAGGACTGGGTTCTCATTGGCTAGTCCCCTCCATTGAGGGAAATGTAAAATGATGCAAAGTAATCTCAAAAGGTCAGGAATGCTAACGCCTTGGAGGCTTCCGGAAAGGGCTCATGGGGGAACTGGCGCCTGATGAGAGGGATCTGCCCAATTCTGCCAATGATGATCTCATTTTTCCCCAACTCTTTGTGCACTGTCCTATATAAAGCCCATCCTTCCATATTGTTTCTAGGGTTAAATGAAAGCTCCTCCAGCATTTAAAGGCTTCCACAATTTAACTTCAATTTACTTCGCCAGCCTTAGAGATATCTAGATGGTGCAATGTATGGAGCAATGGGCTGAAATCAGGAAGACTTGAGTTCAAATCCAGCCTTGGCCATTCACTAGCTGTGCGACCGAGGGCAAGTGACTGAAGTTCTGTCTGCCTCTATTTCCTCAACTGTAACAACCCTAATAGCACCTAACCTCTTGGGGTTGTTGTGTGGGTCACATGAGACAGAGGGAGCATCGTAATTTATAATAAAAAAGAAAAAAGAGACATGTCTGGAAAGATATGGCATTTGATTAAGATTTAACCCTAAATTATTTAGACAAACTACTGAAAATAAAAATTGGAAAACAGAAATGACTTTGAAGCTGACTACAATGACTTCATCCAAAAATGAACCAATGTAAGTAAGTGGCTACAAGGAGGTTAAAAGAGTCCAGAGAGCACCTTAGTCAGAAAACTTTTTACTTACAGAGAGAGAGAGAGAGAGAGAGAGAGAGAGAGAGAGAGAGAGAGAGACAGAGAGAGAGAGACAGAGAGAGACAGAGAGACAGAGAGAGACAGAGAGACAGAGACAGAGACTGAGAGAGAAAGAGAGACAGAGAGAAAGAGAGAGACAGTGAGAGACAGAGAGAGAGACAGGAGAGAGAGAGAGGGAAAGAGAGGCAGAGACACAGAGAGAAAGAGAGAGAGAGGGCTGCTAAAGGCAGTACTAGGTCATGATAGAAATATCTCTGTAAAATCTTACCAAGAAGGATGATGGCTGATTATACGTAGTTTAGTCTCATAAAATGGAAAAAAGTATTAGAAGGTAAAACCAGTCTTTAAAAAGTTTGACAAAATAGTCAACAAAACAAAATCACCTCAAAGGCATTCAGGAATAAAAATGGAAAGAAGAGTAGAAAAAGAAGAAAAATAGAAAAGATTTATAAAAAAAAATCTACAGAAAAATATTTTCTCCATTGAGGAGAGTAGATGCACCATAACTGGACCCTCAATGATGAGTCTGAGATACTTTTAGAGGAAGTAAAATGACACTTAAGAGAGCAAAGGCAGGAAAAGCAGCTATTACAGGGAGAGAGGAGAATACACTTGAGAGGAGGCTGAAGGACCAGTTTACAAGGTATCAAAGTGAGGCTTAGAGTTGGGCATGGAAAAAATGGTGGAACTTACAGTTATGCAGAGACTGAGAGAGATGATTGATAGACACAGATAGATACCATGTCCAAAGTGTCTTAGCCTTTTTGGAACACTTTGTATTTATGTATATGTGTGTGTATATATATATATATATGTGTGTGTGTGTGTGTGTGTGTGTGTGTGTATGTGTGTGTATATGCATGTATATATGTATATATATTTTGTATATATGTACATATATAATTTCATGTACACACATGTATATGTC
>CM053594.1:89958-114391 GCA_028646575.1 Pseudocheirus occidentalis | reverse complement strand
TCACCTCTTTGTCAGGAAGTGAGCAGCATGTTTTGAAACGGGCAAGAACTAGTTAAGTAGAAATCTCAGTGAAATAGTCTGATATTCTGTAAAATTAAAGAAATCAAATAAGCCCTTAATACCCAAGCTGAACCAGGAACTAGCAGGCTCAGAAATCAGCAGGCCAAAACTGGGAATAAGCCCAAGATAGAGCCAGTGCTAGACAGAAGAATGCACTCAAGTAATAGGGTTTGTTTTTCTTTCAAAATTGCTTTCTTGAATGTATTTAGCTCCTCATCCATAATACTGAGGCAATTGCCACCTCTGGGTTCCCATGTCTAACTCCTGATTGATCAACAACAAACCCGTGGTTCCCATACCTCACTCCTTATTAATCAGAAAGGTGTATACATTCCCCTGACTACAAAGAACAAATCCCTGTGCCTGGTTTTCTTCTGTAATCAATCTGTAATCAATTAACAATAGGACTACATGGTATAAAAAGGGTCTGCATGTTTGGATCAGGGCTGCTCTCCCTAATTGTCTAAGAGAGTCAGTCCCCATGGCTAAATTAATTTCTATTAAAGCTTCTTAAAACTTTTCATTGGATTCCATGGTCACTCTGTTACAACTCGATAAACTCTATCTGGGTCATAACAGTTTCATCACGAGTCCTCTGGAATCCTGGCTGGGAACTGTGTCCACTAGAATTTTAAGTCTTTCAAAGTTGTTGTCTTTATATTGTTATTGTTATTGTACACACCACCCCCCTGGTCCTGTTCACTTCACTCTTCTTCAGCTCATACAAGGCTACCCATCATTCCACCTTGCTGACCAAGAGGTCAGTCTTCCAATCACTTTCTTTACACAACTACCTGAAAGCTGTGTTTCTTGATATACATGCATACATACGTACATACGTACATACATACACACATACACAATACACATATATATGCAGAGTTTATTAAAGCACGCTTCTTTTTCTACTAGTATTGGACATCAAAATGTTTATTGAGAACCAGAAACATTTTACACCTTTTGATAATCAATATAAGTCTCTTTATACAGAAGCTTTTTCCCATCCTTTTCACCATTAAAGATGGTGTGCCTTGGATACACATAGAATAATGAAGTTCTACCAGATGTTCTCCAAGGGCTCTTTCAGCTCCAGGTCTATGATCCAGCATGCCTTTAGGGGCTTTCTGTTTTTGACCTCCTTGTCACTGACCCAGCAGTCAGGAAGATCCCCTTTGCTGCAGGGTGGCTGTATGGTCACAACCAGGCACCTGACATCTCAGAGCCTTAGCTCTCAGACTGTTCTCTAAGGCTGTAAGACATAGGCAAGTGACTGACTGGCATGGGGAAGGGACTTTACATACTGAGAGTTTGCTGTCCCACTGAAATTACGGGTCTGGACAAAGAAATGGCGGGTGGGAAGGGGCAAGTATTTATTATTGCCTACTAGGTGTCAAGCCCTGTGCTAAGTGATTCACAAATATTGTTTCTTTAGATCTTTCCAACAACCCTGTGAGGTAAGTGCTCGTATGACACCAGTTTTAAAGGTGAAGGACCTGAGACAAATGGATGTTAAGGGATTTTCCCAGGTTCAAACAACTGGTAAGTGTCCAAGGTCAGATTTAAACTCAGAGCTTCCGTACTCCGGGTATAGCAGTAGGGCCACCTAGTGCCCAATAACACATACAACAGAGATAGACAGCACTGAAAAGCGAAACACTCGGGAAAGATTTTGGAGCGATTTTGACATAGTTTTTGCTGTTGCAGAATAAGACACCATCTATCCTCCCAAAATGGTTTAATTGTTTTAACTGCTTTGGTTGGTCAAGCTGGTAATGACGAGCCATCAGCCAGAGCGTCTATGGATGGAGACTCCGTCTCCAACTCCCTCTTGGCTTTGACAGGCTCTCTTTTGGCAGAGAAATGCACAGAACCCCTTGGAGTACTTGGGGACAAGCACAGGGACACAGCAACTCTTGCCCAAGATTTTTTAAAGGAATTTCAGGACCTCTGGACACACTAGACATTTTCCTTCCTGGAAGAAGGAAAGCTTAAAAGGCTCCACCTTTTACCTTCTCCTTCAATCTCTGTATCTTCTGCTCTAGCCTGAGTAAATCAACATGTAATCAGGCACTGGCTTTCCAGGGCCACTGAAAAGAATGTTCCATTTTCCCAGATGGAAACGTGGCTCTGACACTTTAGGCCAAGCAAGGGTCTGCAATGGGCTTTCCTGACCATGATGGGATGGACCCTGATCTATCTAGAACTCCTGGCAATATGACTTACTGTCATTGCCAAGGTGTGAACAGCAGGACTCTCAGTACACACACAAGTAGGAGAGATCCTTGGGAGGAGAAGGGAGCTTGTATAAAGGGGAAAACTAAAGCTAGGTCCTTGTGGTAAGGCAGTTGTCTCTGTCTAAAATGGGGGTCTTCTTCAAAGGCAGATGTCACTTTTAAAGGTAATAATAACAATAATGATGTTTGTGTTAAAATCACTTCATATATTATCTCATCTGACCTTCACAGTGACCAGGTCATGTACCTATGATTGGTAATATACCCATTTTACAGAGGAGAAAGCTGAGGAATAAAAAGGCCAAGTGACTTGTCTGTGATTGGTTGTTTTCCTTCATTCTCAGAGGATCAAAATGACATCATTATGTTAGAATCCAATTACTATGACTCCGACTGTGGCTGCTCAGACCCACATGAGCTCAGAAAGCTCTACAACAAGTGGGGCACAGACAGTCCAAGGGCACAATTAGGGACTCTTCTAAATCTGGGTATCTCATGTTCCTTTTGAGCTGCTTCACTTCTGCTCTGCCCACAGAGCACAGCATAATGAGGGCACCTCATGCTGGGCTGTCCTGTGCGAGTGTCTACCATGTCACACAATCCATTCCAAAGTTCTTCAGAGCGACCTCAAGAGTGTCCTTGTATCATTCCTGGCCACAACATGGGCACATGCCTTCTTACCACCACATAAGTGCTTACTTTGGCATTTGCACAACATGGCCAGCCCATCACAGTTGTTCTCTCTGAAGCAGAGTTTGAATGCTTGCCAGTTTAGTTTGAGAAAGGACCTCAGTGTCTGGTACCTTATCCTGCAAGGTGAACTTCAAAGTCTTCTGAAGACAATTCACATGGAAGTGATTCAGTTTTCTGGCATGGCACTGGCAGACTGTCCAGATTTCACAGACAGACTACAATGAGGTCAGCACCACAGTTCTGTAGACCTCCAGTTTGGTAATCCATCTAATGCCCCTTCTCTCCCAGGCTTTCATTCAGAGCCTCCCAAAACCTGAGCTTGCTCTGGCAATGCCTTCATAAATCGCATTGTCAATGTGTACGTCCCTGGAAAGTGCACTGCCGAGGTAAGTGACCTCACCCACAGCATTCAGAACTTCTCCTTTTGCTGTAACTGGTGATTCCATGCATGGATGGGTTGGCAGCAGCTGGTGGAGCACCTGGGTTTTCTTGGTGTCAATGGTCAGGCCAAAATGAGCAGAAGCTGCAGACAATGATTCACACTCTGTGGCCTCAGAGGCTGGATCCAGGGCATGGCTGGTAAATGTCAGTCAGCAGCATGGGCATCTCATGCTTTCTGTGAGCCAAGCCCTGCTCACTGATCCCTGGAGAATAGTTAATATATTTTTTCAAATTGAACTGGCCTTCTTTTCCTCTTTCACAGAGGATGAGAATTCTTTTTTTTTTTGGGCAATTCAAAGTGACTTACTCAAGGTCACTTGGCTAGTATGTGTTAAATGTCTGAGGTAGGATTTGAACTCAGGTCTTCCTGACTCCAGGGCCAGTGCTCTATTCACTGCTCCACCTAGCCGCCCTGAGAATTCTTTTCAGGCATAACTGAGGCCAGGTGGAGAGACAGAATGCTCTGGAACATGAGCAGAATCCCTCTCTTCTTTCTCTACCCCTGGTAGGATCACTGAGTGAAACCGGGAACTCCTGGGACAGACCAAAGCTAATTACTGTCCAGGGTCAGGGCCACGTCTCCTCCATAGGACAGGCTTGCTGGAGAGACAGCTGTTATTATCCCCATTCCATAGAGGAGAAAATTGAGGCTCTTGGGGGTTACATCGCTCAGCTCAGCACTTCTTCCCATACTCTATAGCCTCAGAGGCACAAAACAGCCACTTAGCATTATCAACTCAGGGCTGCTGGTACAAAAGCTCTGTCTCAGCATCGGCTCCTTGTGGTTAAAATGGTGGCCAGACTCACAGCACCCAGAACATGAGCTTCTGCTGTTCTGGAGACACAGATACAAGACAAGACCCATCCTGATCTTTCAGGGGTGCGCTGCCCTGTGGAGGGAGAAGGGGAGGAACCTGGAGTTCTCTTCTGGACAAGTTGAGTCTGTGATGTCTGTGATCAACCTCCAAATGCTCCTTATCATTTAAGAGAGGGGGCCTCAAGGCCAGGGTGCCCTGGGTTCAAATTCTGCCTCTGAGTCATCTTGGCTGCATGACTCTGGCCAAGTCACTTGAACACTTAGTGGCCCAAGCAACCCTCTCAGACTGTCAGCTACAGAAGCTTCCAGCCTCCCCTTCTTAACAAATAAGTTATGGGCAGAATCCTGCTCCCTGTGACAATTTAGAGAGAATGGCTTGTGTTTCAGGTGAGTAGGGGGCCTGATGGTAATTTAAAGGTTTCTGTAAATAAATGAAGGTTTCATCCCTCCTGGAGTTCAGTCAATAACGTTGGGCCTTGATTAATTATACCATGTCCTTACACAAGGTTTTAGTGATACAGCTGGACCCTTTCCGTGGTCAACGAAGCTGATCTTGCCCCCATCTATGATAGGACTTGGCAGAGGACATGACTGCCATGAGGTCATTAAGAGGGGGACCAATTGTTCTCATAGAACAGTTGGTCACTGGGGGCATCCACCCTTCTAGGCATGGAGATGTCATGATGGAACAGATTGATGGCTCAGCTGGCAGTCAGAGAGACCTGGAGTCATTCCCTGCCCCAGACATCTCAGCTGTGTGATCCTGCCAAAGTGATTTAACCTCTCTGATCCTCAGGTTCCTTATCTGTAGAATGGACATGATAAGAGCACTGATCTCACTGGGATATTGTGAGGGTCAAACAAAAACCTATATAATGAGCCTGGCAAAGCTTGAAGGCCCAGGAAGTACAAATGGGCTATTGTTCTGTTTCTTTGGTTTCTGCAGGAGCAGTGACTCCCGAGCACCACAGCACGTATTTGGAAGGGAGGGGGGCTCCTCCCAGGCAGAGGCACCAACCAGGAGGATGGAGACCTTCTTCCATAAGCCTGGTGACCGTCTGCCTTAATCATACCCCCACAGAAGAGACAACCAAGGATTCTTCTGCCTACGAGGAAAGCTTTGATGGGTGTTCTAGCAGTCAGTCACCCAACAAGCATTAGCACACTCTGCTCCTCAGAGACTCAGCTCCTGCTTCCTCACCCTTCAGGCTTGTAGGAGTCCCTCTGATGGTTATTCTTCTAGTTCTTGTGCTCAGAGGCCTCATCTGGTGGGTTCTCCACAATATGTCCCTAGTTCTGGGTGCCACTCTTCTCGATTTAGACCATAAACAATCACCCCACTGGGCTAGAGCGATGCCACCATATTGGTAAAGGTAACTGAACAAGGTGACCCTTTGTGCTTCTCTCTTATGTGTATAGTTTGTACCCAGTCATTCACACCATATTAAATGAGCTCCTGTACATCACTGGTTTGTTCACTGTGTAGTTGTCCCAGGGGTGCAAGAAGAGAAATGGAAGGGAGAAGCCGTGGCCTTTGGGGGAGACATCTCCCTTGAACCTCTGGTCTGCATTTGTGGAAAGTCACCTAATTAATCATGAAAAAAACTTGCTGAGGGGAAGGGAAGAGGGTGGGGAAGAGAGTGGGGTCATTTGTAGAGAAATCAGATGGCTCTTCTCTCCTCTTTGCTGCTCTTAAATTAGATGAGAGAAGGTTGGCAGCCAGACATGGAGGATAAGACAGCGTGGCACAGTGGGGAGAACACTGTATTTGGAGTCAGAGGTTGTGGGTTCAAATCCCTACTCCATCACTTACTGCCTGTGTCACCTTGAGTCAATCACTTGCTTAACTCCTTCAGGACCTCAGTTTCCTCATCTGAACCATGAAAGTATTGGGCTAGAGGACATCTAAGGTCTGTGGCAGTTCTAAACCCCTGATCCCATGGAGCTTCCTCCTCAGTGACAGCTCGATGTCTTCTGATTCAGGATCTCAATTCAAGGTATGAAGGAGTCTCACAGAACCAAGACACTGATCTTGGAGTTGGGCAGGGCCTCGGTGGCTGCCACTGATCATCCCTTTCAGAATGCTTTCTCAAGTTTTTACAGGGACCCGGGTCAACCTCAGTAGAAGATTCAACTTAAAGATGCATATAAGGGCCCTGGCAGTTACTATGTCAACCCAGCCATCAGGCATGTTCCCAGCATCTCAATCGCAAGTGACCGTCCTACTCCAAACAGTGGCAATGAGCAGACCTACCCTAACCTAATGAGGTCCGGTCTCCCTGGCCCTGGACTTGGCGTCTCCTCCCATGCAACAGCCCATACACTCAGCGTCTTTCTCAATTCTTGGTTTGTCAGAGGCAGGAAATGGAGCTGAGAGTCAACCCACTGAAAAGTTCCTGCCTTGGGTGGGAGCTTCCAGGGGAGGTCAAGAATGTATTATGAGACACTATTTCAGCATTGCCCTTGGAAAATCTCAACCCCAACAAACATCACCAGTAATTCTTTATTTGATCATAAACAACCCCAGGATCCCAACAACTTGCTGTATTTGGCAAGTTAAAGGGCAGGTGTGTGATGACCAGTTTGTGACACATTAATGTCATCTGAGAGAAAGCCTGTGTTGGAATCCAGTCTTGCCTAATGACATATTTAACTGGAGAGAACTGTGATCTCTGCTCTCCTTTTTTCTTTTCTTTATTTAATTGATATATATTTTTTAACATCACAGACATTTCCTGCCATGTCACTCCTCCACTGAACCCTCCCTCATAACAGAGAAAAAGTCAGCTCTAAGCAACACCTGTGTGAGGCGTCTGACAGTGAGTAGAGGCATTCTTCACCCAGTTTATGGGCATCCTCTCGATTTCCAATTCTTAGTGACCACAAAAAGAGATACTATAAATATTTTTTGCACAAATAGATTCCCCCCTGCACCTTTTTTGAATGTCTTTGGAATATAGACCTAGCAGTGGTATTTCTGTGTGAAAGGGAATGCACAATTTTATAACCCTTTGGGCATAGTTCCAAATTGTTCTTCAGAATGGTTGGATGAGTCCACAGCTCCACTAACAATGCATCAGTGTCCCAGTTTCCCCACATCCCTTCCAACATTTATCATTTCTCTTTTTTACATATTAACAAATCTAATAGGTCTGAGATGGTACCTCAGGGTTGTTTTAATCTGCATTTCTCTAATCAATAGTGATTTAGAGCATTTTTTCATATGAGTAGAGATAGTTTTCTTTTTTTTTCTCTGAAAACAGCATGTTCATATCCTCTGATCATTTATCAGTTGGAAATAACTTGTATCTTCATACATTTGACTCAGTTCTTTATATTTGAAAACTGAAGCCTTTATCAGAGAATCTTGCTGCAAATCATTCTCCCCACCCTGCCCCAGTTTTCTGCTTTCCTTTTGATTTCAGTTGCGTTGGTTTTGTTTGTATAAAAACGTTTATATTTTATATAATCAGAATGATCTGTTTTATACTTTGCCATATGGTCTACATTTTCTTTGGTCTCAAATTCTTCCCTCATAACATTCTGACAAATAAACCCTTCCATTCTGTCCAAAGTTATCGTGCTTTACGTATAAATCATGTGCCCATTTTGACCTTGGTATGTGGTATGAGATGTTTGTCTTTATCTCGTTTCTGCCAGGATGTTTTCCAGTTTTCCCAGCAGATTTTGTCAAATACTGATTTTTGTTTCAAAAACTTGGAGATTTGGCTTTATCACATACTAGAATACAATGTCACTTACTACATGGGAAATGATAATTATGGAGGGAAATATAGTCAGTCATTCACAGTATAACTACATATAACTACCCTTGTACAGCCTCTATTGAATTGTGGACCTAATCTATTCCACTGACCTATGATCACTTTCATGTGTGATTGACACAACTGGATCCGGCACCGGTAGGCTGCCCTTGCTACTGTCATTGAGGGGAGCAGCCGTCATGGAGAAGGGGCCCCACACCCTCTGCCAACACCATCCACAAAGGAGCCACCAACCTTCCAGCCGCCAAAATGGAGGTAAAGGACCTGATTATAACTTGTGAAAACAGGATGCAGAAGGAGTTAGGCTCTATCTACCTCCCAGCCAGTGAAGCAGTGTAGCCTTCAATCCTCCCTGGATCTCCCTGGTGAAATGCCCCTTGGTCTGCTCAAGCAGGAAAAGACCCAGATTTCCCTAAAGAGCTCCAGCCGGCACTTCCCAGCTCAGAAAGATATCATTTATGCCCAGATAATACAAAACTCTGAGAAGTGGGGACCCTCACTTGCAGTTGGGAGCATTTTTCTGGAACCAGGCTCCCCAAAGGCCACTTGTGCCGGCCCAGCTTCACAGCACACGATGCTTACAGCACTTGGAGGTGGGACTCAGTACAAAACTGAGGAGAGTTCTGGCTGCTCCAGGGGTCAGTTTCTGCCTGGATTGGAGCCCGAACAGATCAAGGGGCCCGGGGCCAATATCACTCCCAGTCAGATGATCTGACAGCCCCCATACCAAAGATCAGGCACCTCCTGCCCTACCAAGCGCTCAACCAGGCCCCATCCTGAGGCCAATAGAAGACTTCTTGGTCAACCCCACCTCTGGACCCTGAGAGGTCTGGTCCAATGCTGGCTAACTTCAGCTTGCTGTGTGACCCTGACTTAGTCACTTCCCTTTCCTTAGCCTCTTTTTCCTTTTTTTTTTCTAAAACAGGATGCTCCTAGGAAATGATTCTTAAGGTCTCTAATTTTTTCAGTGTGTGGGATGCAAGCCCTATCCAAAATCTAATAAAAAAAAACTCAGAGGCTTCTCCAGGTAGGAACAGAAAGGATTTATTCAGTTCTTGCAAGAAAGGGAGCGTCACCTTCACCAGATCAGACCAGTGGAAGGAGGCTGGCTACAGAGAGCAAAGACATGGTTATATGGTCAAATACAAGCAAACCTCCCACTGAACTGGCCCTCACTGGCTGAGAGCTCAGCCTCACAATCTAGCTCAGGAATAGACCCAGATAGGAGGAGTAAGAGAGCAATCTTCAGCCAATGAAAACTGGTGAAAGCATTTGATCCCTTATTTGGTAGTGGATGAAAGCAGGGGATGGGGCAAGTTTGCAAAAACAAAACAGACCCAGCTTGCAATTAGAGCATGGTCTCCATTTTAGGGTACAGTATGAGAAGTTTTCACCTCTCTCACACAACAGTGTGTAATCCTTTGTATTCCTACCTTTTGAAATTGGAAAATAAAAGGATGTCCTTATAAGAAAAAAGAAACAATAAAATTTTCCATCAGTTTTTGTTAGGGAAATTGGCCTATAGTTTTCTTTCTCTGTTTTGGCTTTTTCTGGTTTGGGTATCAGCACCATATTCATGTGGTAAAAGAAATTTGGTAGAACTTCTTCTGAGCCTGTTTTTCCAAAGAATTTATATACTATTGGGAACCAACCAATCCTCCATCCTGAGGTCAGATGGCTGCAAATCACCCTTGGGATGGGTGGGTCTGCTGGCTGGGGTTCCTTCTCATTCTGCTGCAGTCTGCTCTCAGATCTGTGCTGGTACAGCCCCTGTGTGCTCCGTGTTCCCCCTGTTCAGACCTATTTTTGCACTTTCCTGGGCTGGGAATCCACTATGCTCCATCTCCCAGTGGGTTATGTCACTCTAAAATCTGTTCAAATTCCCTTTTTAAAGTTTAGTGACAGAATTCTTGGAGGAGCTTAGAAAAGTTACTGCTTTCTTTCTGCCATCTTGGCTCTGCCCCTTCCCTGAAAATTCTAGAGAGAAAATATTAACCATAAGAAAAGGTCTACCATAACAGGAACCCATTATTCTGGATTCAAAGGAGCTGGGAGGCAAGGGTTGCTGGCCCAAGTCTGGAATAGCAGCTACTAGGAAGGCCAAAGCTGGCAGGAGTTCAGGCAGCAGCAGCAGCAGCAGAAAGAGGAGAAAGAGCTGAGGCACCCAGAACAATGAGGAAAAAGGAACCAGAAAAGCAGTGGCAGCAACCAAAATAATCTAGATATTTCCCAAGACACAAAAAATCACTAAAGGAATTTATGAGAGGAATAGAATTAGGTTAAAAAGGCTATGGGGGAGGGGGTGGAGCCAAGATGGTGGTGTAGAAGCAGCAAAGTTTCACAGCTCCCACACAGCCACCTTAAATACCCATAAAATATGACTCTAAACAAATTTTAGGGCTCCAAAACCCACAAAAATACAGAAAGCACATCTCTCACTGAAGGCAGCTCGGCAGGAGGGGCTCATCACAACAGGCTGGAAGCCAAGGCCAGCCCAGCCTGAAACTGGGGCCTGGTCCCAGGGCAGTCAGGAAAAGCCTCAGCTGGAGTCTACAGGAGAGTGAATCAGAAGCACCTGGGTCAATCGCCACATTTATCAAGCCAGGAAAAATAAGGCTAAGGGAAAGATCAGTGGAATTCAAGTTAAATTGGAGGGGAAAAAGCAGTCTGGCCAAACTGCCCCCAGGGCAGGGAAGCAGATGGCCTGGCTGCCTCAGAGCTCCTGGCCTGCAAACTGCAGGGGGGCAAAAGCAACTGATCAAAGGCCAAGAGCTCTTGCACTGAGCAGCCTGGATCCAGATTGTGGTCTTGGGTGGTGGTCCTAGGGTACGCTTTCAGTGAGCCAAAGCTGGTGGGGGCCACAGCACCCACCTAATAGCTCCAGCAGCTGTGAAAACCCTAGCAATTTGGGACAGAGCTTTCCACCATGGAAGCAGAGTTCCACAGAGCTAAAAAATCAAACCGTTAATTGACTGGCCAATATGAGGAGAAGGAAGCAAAGTAAGAACAGTAATCAAACTCTAGAATCCTTTTTTGGGGACAAAAAGGATCAAAGTATGGAGCGGGAGGAAGACAACACAGTCAGAATTCTGACACCAAATGCTTCCAAGATACATGAAGATTGCCTACAAGCCATAGATCAACTTAAAAAAGACTTTGAAAACCAAATAAGAGAAGTGGAGGAAAAATTGGGAAGAGAAATGAGAATGATGCAAGAGTCAACAAGCTGACTGAAGAAAACAACACCTTAAAAACAGACTAACTCAGATGGCAAAAGAGGCCCAAAAAGTCAATGAGGAGAAGAATACCTTAAAATGTCGAGTTTGCTAGATGGAAAAAGAATCTCAAAAGCATTCTGAAGAGAATAATTCCTTCAAAATTAGAGTGGATCAAATGGAAGCAAATGACTTTATGAGAAATCAAGATACTATTTAACAGATACAAACAAATGAAAAAATAGAAGGCAATGTGAAATATCTCCTTAAAAAAAACCACTGACCTGGAATATAGATCCAGGAGAGACAACTTAAAAATTACTGGTCTACCTGAAAGCCATGATCAAAAAAAGAACTTAGAAAGCATCCTTCAAGAGATTCTCAAGGAAAATTGCCCTGATATTTTAAAATCACAGGGTAAAATAGAAATTGACAGAATTCACCATTTACCTCTTGAAAAAGATCCCCCAAAGAAAACTCCTAGAAATGTTATTGCCAGGTTCTGGAACCCCCAGTTAAAGGAGAAGATATTACAGGCTGCTAAGAGGAAACAATTTGAATACTGTGGTAACACAATTAGGATAACTCAGGATCTGGCAGCCTCTACATTGAGGTGTCGAAGGGCCTGGAATATGATATTCCAGAGATCAAGAGAGCTGGGATTAAAACCAAGAATCACCTACCCAACAAAATTGAGCATAATGTTCCAGGGGAAAATATGGTCATTCAGTGAGGTGGAGGACTTTCAAGCATTCTTGCTTGAAAAACCAGAACTGAACAGAAAATTTGACAATCAAACACAAGAAGCATGAGAAGGTAAACATGGGAAAGAAATCATAAGGAACTTATCAAAGTTGAACTACTTACATGCCAATATGGAAAAATGATAATAGTAACTTATAAAACTTTTCTTAGTAGGAGGATAGGAGAAGGGAATACAAACATATGTATATATATGTATGTATGTATGTATGTATGTATACCTACACATATGTCTGTATAGGAGGGTATATATGCTTATGAATACATATCTGAGCATATGTGTATGTGTGTACATAGAGGGTACAGGATCAATTGAATATGAAGGGATGATACTTTAAAAGGTGAAATTCTGAGGTGGGAGAGGACTAGAATGAGAGGAGACAGGGAGAGATAGAATGAGGTTAATCATCCCCTATAGAAGAGGCAAGGGATAAGTGTTACAACTTTACTTTCATTTACTCTCATTGAAATTGGCTTAGGGAAGGAACGACATAAACTCTAAACTGGGTATCATGCCACATGGGAGAGTAGGGGGGATGGGGATGAGAAGCGGGATGACAGAGGGGAGGGCAGGATCTGGGGGAGGGTTGCTGGAAGCACACACTTCAGTAAAGAGACAGGGACAGGGTAGAGAATAGAACAAGGGCAGGCAGGATAGGAAAGAGGGACATATAATTAGCCTCTCACAACATGTCCACTGTGGAGAAGTCCTGTGTAATTACACATGTACAGCCTGTATTGAATTCCTTGTCCTTCCAGTGGGGGTGGGTGACAAGGGAGGAAATGAGGGAATATAGAATTTAAAGCTCTACAATCAAATGTTAAGAAAAATGTATATATATATATACACATAATTATTATTATCATTATCTACATGCAACTGAGAATTAAGATATACAGGCATGGGGGTAGGGAGACCCTCCCTGCCCTACCAGAAAGTAAGAGGGGTGTAGGGGGAAGACACAGAAGAGAGCAGATTGGGGGAGGGGCTTTACAGAAGGATCACTGTTTTGGGGATGGGGGTGGGGGAAAGGTGGGGAGAAAATTTTGTAACTCAGAATCTGGTGGAAATGAGTGATGTAAACAAGAAAAAAATAAAATAATTAATTTTTAAAAAGGCTATGGGGAGGCTCAGGTTGGAAAAAATTCATGGTCAGGAAGGAGATTGAAGGAATAAGCAAACAATGAGGGATCCCACCACAAATTTTACCTTGGGGACAGGGACTCTGAAGACAGAAACCCAGAAGAAGAGAATGACTTCAAAACATCAACGCACAAAGTCTCAAAGAAAAACATGGTGTGGGCATAATTCAAGGAAACATTAAAAAAAACTTCTGGATATCTTTAGAACTAGAGGTCTAAATGAAAATTTTAAAAAAGCCACTGGTCATCTCTGTAAAGAAAGCCCCAAATAAAAACTCACAGGAACATCCCTGCCAAAATTCAGAGTTTAAGGTCAAAGAAAAAAATACTGTGAGCATCCAGAAAGAAGGACTTCAAGTAAGGAGGAGCCACAGAGAGGATTTGGTGTGATTTACCAGCCACAACTACCAAGGAGCAGAGAGCTTAGAACGTTCCAGAAGACAGAGGCTTCTGAGGAGAAGAAGGTGAGGGACAATGATCTCACACAGTTCAGGTGTAAGCAGAAGTCTGTACCACAGAGGAGGGTCTGGTGGGGGAATAATTGGACATAAAACATTAATCTCATTTGACATGGTCAAAGGAGGGTCTCCAGAGGGCACGTGGTGAAAGATGTCCCCACTTTCTGATGGAGATGAAAGGCCCAGAGTATAGAATGTTACACATGTATACATACATTGGGGGTGGAATGAATAGCATACAAGTTTATAACACAGGCTTTGTTTTCCTTATCTCTCAATTTAAGATGGCTGAGCAGGGTCAGCGAATGAAAAAATATGTTTGAAAAAATCAGCAGAAAATACATTCATATACCTTCTACAACTGTGTAAAGAAGCATTCTTTTTATTTAATTAAAGAAGCATTCTGAATCCAAGATGTGGAGACTTAAAAAAAATAATCCCAACTACATAAAACTGAAAAGGTTTCACTAAAATCAGTGAAGAGCAAATATGAGGAGAATTTTTTCATAATGTTGTCCTGAGAGTTTGGTTAAACTAGGCAAAGAGGCGAAGTGATCTACATTTATATCACTTATTCCCTTAAAGCTAGCAAATACGTGCTGCATGGAGCCAATACCTCAGCTCTGACTGTCTGATATAAGAACGACAAAGTTTGGGGCGGCTACAGGAGGATTGGAGTTCAAATTCAGCCTTAGACACTTAACACCTTGTGTGACCTTGGGCAAGTCACTTATCCCCAACTGGGCTGCCTCCCCCCTCCAAAAAGCAAAAGAATCAAAAAGAGTAACAAAGTTTTTGTGTTTTAGGACAATCCTAGGATGTCTGTATCCCTGAAATTTGTTCTCCATGTGTCTATTTGACAATTGACAAAGTAGTGTCAGCTGGATGCCAGGATACCTGAGCCTCCCCCACACAGCACACACCTCTAGGAAAGGGAAGCCCTACTGTTCAATCATGTCTGATCTCTGAAGCTGCTGACACAGGAAAGGACACTTTTAGAGCAAAGAAAAGCAGTCTGATTGATTAGCTTGTGCTTGCCCCTTTGGGGGGTTATTGTCATTTCCTCCTTTAAGGTCGAATTCTTTGTCATACCGAGTCTGCCTCAGGGGGTGAGAAGGAGTTGGTCTCCCCTGTGGTTGGGCATGCCCAGAGCTGGGCAGACCCTTCAGGGCAATTGCAAACAAACGAAGGAGTGTGCTGCCAAGAGGATCAAGGTACAGAGCATGATGGGAGTATAAAGCAACTAAGGAGAAATAAGCTAAGGCTACCAAAGACATAGGTAGGCCTTGGGTGTGTAAGGGGCTCAGGCAAGGAGGGAGCCGTTCTTCCTGCAGGGCTGGTCTGTACTCTTGGGAAAGCTGCCTGCCTCTGATGTCATCTTTTTCAGGATCCTTTGTAACCAGAGGGCAAAGTCTCCTACCGGCCCAGATGGCAACTCAGGAGCAGGAGTAATCTTTAGATGGGACATTTGGATGCAAGAGTCCATATCCACAAGTTGGCAGCTATGGGAGCAGTCAGACAGACCTGACAGGGACTCCCAGAGAACATATGATTTGATACTAAAGGCACATAGAAATGGTTCAGTTTTCCAGTCATGTGGGGCTAGGTTCAAAGAATACAATAAAGTTTTTCCTCACAGATTATAAAATTACATAATTACATTAAGTCACATAGAGATTAAACTATTTAGAAGGTTCAAAATAGACAAGTTTTGAGAAGGGACATTTATGTGTCACCAAGATAACCAAGAAACCTTAAACATGAACCATACAAATCAACACAGTCATTATCACCAATGGTAACTAACATCACATTCCTTGTATCCCAGCATTCCCAGTACCCATTTAAACAGCACCTTTTGAATCCCAGATGCCTCATGTAATTATCTGGTCCCTAGATGGCCTTTTTTTGACAATAGGTCTTATTCCTAGGACAGTTCAAAAAGGAAGTTCTGCTTGTCTGGTTCAGATCTAGAAGCTCCCAGATAATTCTGACTTAGTATAAATCAGTATAATCATTTAAATTTAGTTCTCCATTTTTGAAACTTCAGAGAATTTCAGTTTATATCACCTGCTGCTTCTGTCCTTTCATAAAGCCTGTACCTGGTATAAGAATCTTTTAAAATGTGAGGGTCCAACCCTAAAATGAGCTCATTTGCCCTTTAAAATGATCAGACAGATACTTTAATAAAGGAGAAATGAGGGCAGCTGTGGAGTATGTGTTGATAGATTTACACACATCATCCAGAAAGGAAGGATATGGATGCAGGAGGAGAGGCAAGAGAAGGTCCAGGAGATTGTATGGCAAGGAACAGAAAGAACGGAAGCTCAGGGTCAGAGCATGATCTCAATGCTCACTGGAGAGGCTATTCTTGTAATGGAACTGCTTTCATATATGGAATCACACAGTGTTCCTGAGGACATAGATATAAGTGATACAGGACTAAATGACGATGACACTGGGGACAGTGGCCATGGAGGCTTCCTTCTCAATGTCATCAGCTCCCTCCTGCAGACCTGTGGCTGCTTTATAGTACCAGGTAGCAGGGCAGATAAAGGGAATAAGATAGTGAGAGTGCTGTGTCTTTTTCTGACTCCTTCAGAACAAAAATGCTCCAGACTTTGTAGGAACAAGTCTTCATTTAAGTAAGAATCCGGGTTATTTGTGCAAGGCCTTTTCAAAGATTCAATGGGAAGTTTTGTGCTGCCCTTCTGACAAGTCATGTGTGCCCTGTATCCCACTACACACATAGTTGTGGATGTTAATACAATGGAACAGATGCTACCCCATCACAAACATATTTATAACCACTGTCGTTACATGGGATCAGAGCTGACTGCATTTTGGAGAGTCGCTTCAGAAGAAGACGTTGCTCAGGATACATGAAAGCTTCGCTCCTGATTTGAATGTTTTTCAAGACATCCTGCCCAGACACACACTAGTATAAGACTTCCTGGATCAGCTCTTTCACTTGAAGTCTGGTCTGTTTCTGAGAAGTACTTTTCTTACACAGTTTCTACTTGTCCTTCATAGAAAAGCCTTAACGGTAATATATGTGTGTGTGCGTGTGTGTGCGTGTGCGTGTGTGTGTGTGTGTGTGTGTGTGTAGAGGGACAGACAGACAGACAGAGACAGAGATACAGAGAAAGAGAGACAGAGAGAGAGAGAGAGGAAGAGGAAGAGGGAGAGGGAGAGGATGATATGCAGGAGGGAAAAAAGCCATTTAAACGTCTCTGAAACTTGAAGACAGATCTAGATTTAACAGCAGTGGGTGATCTTAATATCATAATGGCTTTAGCTGAGAAAATCAAACCAACCTATATTTGTTCATCTTTGGAAGACCTTTTTTACACTAGTGTGTAAGAAGAGGATATCCTAATGACGTTTTAAAAGTGTAACTTAATAAGTATATTTCATCTGACTAGTGAGTGCTGCTCAGAGAATTAGTGTTATGAAAAACACCATCTTTTTGGTCATGGATCCAAAGCTCTGCTCTACACTTTGAACTAAAAGTTAATGTTCTGCAAACTTAACGAAATAAAGTATTTTGTAATTACTTTATCAGGTGCATCATTGCAAATGAATCCCTTTTTACATGAACTTTTTTTTGAATACCCTTTACTTTAAAATTAGAATAAATATTATTTAATGTTAGGGTGATATCTAAATTTGACCATAGATGCTACCTTCAGAACCTCACAAATATTTGATTTAAATTAATCTCAGAAGGTGTTAATTTTTCAGAAGTTCTTCAATTATTTTCCAAAGTATTTTTCTGGGATGAGGCTGGGGGGTATTAGGTTGCTACAGTACTTTGTATACTATAGAACAACCATTTGATAATCAGAGCAGTTTACCAGAATCATTTATAGAACAAAAGGGAAAGGTGGACATAATTTAAACTTCAGAAATAAAAATATTGATCAACCAATTATTAGAACTACATAATGGTTAGATGCTACTTTAAAGCTGAGTCCTTAAACTTTATTGAAAAGCCAAATAATATTCAGACTCTCTGATTATAGTGGACTACCCTTTATTTCTCATTTCATCATACAGGATAATTGAACTGTGAACAAAATATAGATTTTTTTTGAAATTTGCATTTAAATTGCTCTTATGAACTTTTTAATAAAGCATTTTTCTTTGCTAAGTGCCAGACTAAAAACATTTAAGTCTTTTTCTCTTTAAAAATAAAAATTTGAGGGAAAATATGAAATGTTTTAAAAATAATTTAATTTTTCCTTTGCAAATGCTTATTCTGATCTGATTTTTCAATCACGGCAGCTCTGAAATTGTAAAAAGTTGTGTCAAAATTCACTAATATAAACCTTTTTGATCACTGAGAGCTATTTCCTTCTAACTACTTATACCTTTGAGTCCAAATTCCTAAAAGTGTTTTGCTGTTCTGTTTTATTTTAGGATGAATGAATTTCCTTTTTTGTAAGAAGCATTCTAACAATTTTAAGTGGATATAAGTGCATTAGAGGACTTGGGATTTTGCCAGTTTATGATTTATATATGAAATATATTTATGAAATATCTAATATTTCATAAATAAATATTAAATATTTATATGAAATATTAGCTTTGTGGTGCTAACATTTTCTTTGCTCTTATCCTTACCCCAGAGCCCAAAGGTGTTATCATGCACAATTGTATTGCTGTTTGGCTTTCCAATGACACTTTAATTATTATTCTTAGAAAACCCTTTATTGTAATTTTTCTGAAAGGGATTTGTGGGAGATTTCCTTGCCTCATAAAGTAATTTGTTTTTCCTCTTGAGACCATTTTGCCACTTTAAAAAATGGAAAGATTTAATTGAAAAGGAAATAAAATGTATGTTTCTAAATTGCTTATACTGAAAAGGAAGTTAAGCTCATCATACCTCATTAGGAATGCTTTCCACCTCCTACATATATTTTCACCCTGAAGAATAGGTAGTTGTTTGGCAGAACTCGGATATTGTTCGATTCACTTCATATTCTGGGTCCTGCTGCTAACCATGCACATGTTTCTATATTCAAAAGAATATTGTTGTTATGAACATTGTGTCAGTGTCCAAGAAAATCTTTCCATTTTAAATTGCACTAGAAACAGTGAAAAGAATTGATATTTAGGAGAGAAACAAAAGCATAATATTTGTATTGGCTTTCCTTTCCAAGAACATTTTACCTACAAAGATTTATCTTGTTCTAAAAGTTAGCAGCCTTTTCTCAATGCAAATAACAGCTATCAAAATCTTGATTTTTAGGCAAAACACTGACAAATACATAATGCACTGTAGCTCAGAGCTTTGAATAAACAATAGACCCTAGTAACTGTAGTGTCCCACAGCTCACTCAAAGCCTTGATTCTTAATTTAATGCTGGGTTGTTGTTCAAATGCTGGGCTGTATGTACAGACTGCACAATGTACAGTGAAATAAGTTATTAGAGCATGGGTAGATTGTATGCTATATATCTTGTTTTTCCAGGCAGGAGGATTTTGAATTAAATGTCTTTGAAATTAAAAAAAAGTATTTAAAAATTAAAAAATAAAGGAGAAATAATTTGACTTGTAATACCATCTTAGACATATTTTGTGAAAAAATCCAAATTTAAAATCTTATTACCAAAGCGTGCTTAAGTTTGAATTTCCATGATAGAAAAACTTTGGAAGTGAATCTTCTATATCTATATATAATCCTTAGAGGACTCAGTCTGATCCTGTTGCTTTCCTCAAAATTTGCCATCCTATTTAATTAGACATCGATCCCCTTAAATCTTTGTCTTATTACTTAGACTAATCATATCCTCCTTTGGAGGATGTTGTCTCTATACTATATTTAGCAGGTCATAATTGTAAGCTATTCATTATTGCATCCTGTTATAGTAACTCATAGATGTTCTAATTTCCATCTATTATATAATAGATTTAGTATTGCACTTAGAGAACTTCTTAATTATATAAATTTGCTTTAAAAAAAGGTAGAAGCAGGAAAACTCCATGGATACCCCCATAGCCACCTCAAATACCTATAAAATATGACTCAGAACAAATTTTAGAGCTCTAGAACCCCCACAGTGACAGAGAAACAAAGCTTTCATTGAAGGCAGCCTGGCAGGGGGACAGCAGCATGCTGGGAGCCAAGACCAGTCCCACTTGAACCTGACGTTTTAGCCCCAAGGTGGCTGGACCAGGTGTGGCTTGAGCACTCTGGAGAGTGGACCACCAGCAGCTGTGCAGGGTTCCAGAATTATCAATCCATAAATGCCAAAGACAAAGTGAAATGTCAGTGTAACTCAGCAGAATTTGGGGGGGATGGAGGAGTGAGTTTGGCCCTCTGCCCCCAGAGCCAGAAGCAGTGAAAATGGTGGCCCTATAGCTTCCTCCATGTAGCTGCTTCAGAGCTCTCAGCCTGTAGGGGGGGGCCAAGCTATCATTCAGAGGCTAAGTGTTCTTACCTTGAGCTGCCTGGCCCAGGATTGTGGTCTTGGGTGTTGGTCCTGAGGTGTGTGACCAGTGAGCCAAAGTTTGTGGGGGCTGTAGAGACAGCAGCCTCTGAATACCTCTGGCAGCTGTGAAACCCCACCAATTTAGGGCAAAGCTCTCCCCTCTGGAAGCAGAGGTTTTCTGTGGCTCAAAAGTCAAGTTAATTGACTGGCAAAATGAGCAGGAAAAGGAAGCCAAGCAAGCAGAGCAATTTAACTTTAGGTTCCTTTTTTGGGGAAAAAAGGATCAAAGCATGGAAGGGGAGGAAGACAACACAGTCAGAACTCCTGCACCAAAAGCTTACAAGAAAAATATGAACTGGTTATAGGACATAGAGGAGCTTAAGAAGGATTTTCAAAACCAAATAAGTGAAGTGGAGGAAAAATTGGGAAGAGAAATGAGGTTGATGCAAGAAAATCATGAAAAGAGAGTCAACAACCTGACTGAAGAATATAACACCTTAAAAATAGATTAACTCAACTGGAAGAAAATAACACCTTAAAAATAGATTAACTCAAATGGAAAAAGAGGCCCAAAAAGCCAATGAGGAGAAGAATGCCTTAAAAAATTGAATTTGCCAGATGGAAAAAAGAATCTCAAAAGCTCATTGAAGAGAATATTACCTTCGGTATTAGATTGGGGCAAATGGAAGCAAACGACTTAATCAGAAATCAAGATACTATTAAAAAGATCCAAACAAATGAAAAATAGAAGGCGATGTGAAATATCTCCTTGAAAAAACCACTGACCTGGAAAATAGATCCAGGAGAGACAATTTAAAAATTAATGGACTACCTGAAAGCCATGATCAAAAAAAGAACCTAGAAATCATCCTTCAAGAAATTCTCAAAGAAATTGATATTTTAGAACCAGAGGGCAAAATAGAACTTGTAAAGAATTCACCAATCACCTCTTGGAAAATCCCCAAGAGAAAACTCCTAGGAATGTTATAATCAGGTTCTGAGTTCTCAGATCAAGGAGAAAATGTTACAAGCTGCCAAGAGGAAGCAATTTGAATACTATGGAAACACAATTAGGATAACCCAGGATCTAGCAGCGTCTACATTAAGAGGCTGAAAGGCCTGGAATATGATATTCCAGAGATCAAGGAAGCTAGAATTAAAACGAAGAATCACCTACCCAGCTAAACTGAGTATAATGTTTCAGGGGAAAATATGGTCACTCAATGAGGTGGAGGACTTTCAAGGATTCTTGAGGAAAAAACCAGAACTGAACAGAAAATTTGACACTCAAACACAAGAAGCATAAGAAAGTAACTCCTTCTTTGGATGGAGATGGCTCTCCACCTAAGGCTTCCCCCCTTCCCCACCTCCCTTCCCCTTGGGAATGATGCAGGCTGCTGGGAACATTTGGTTTTCCCTCTTTTGTTCTGCTGTATTATTTTCAAAAAAAGATTGGTTATTTCTATTTCTCTCGCATCTTATAATCAGCAGCTCAGTTTACACCAGACCATTGTTTTTCCTTTTCCTCAGCCATCCAGGTTTTGTGCCCTTGTTCTAAAATTTCTGTGTGGGGGCAGAGCCAAGATGGTGAAGTAAAAGCAGGGACCTGCGTGAAATCTCTCCCAAATCTCCTCAAATACCTGTAAAAAAGACTAAACAAATTCTTGAGCTTCATAACCCACAAAATGACAGAGTGAAACATACCTCCAACCCAAGACAGCCTGGAAGGCCTATGGGAAAGGTCTATCATGCCAGGCTGGGAGCTGAGTGCAGTCCAACATGGACCTTCCTGGCACAGACAAGGCTAGGGCAGGCCTCAGGGGACTGAGTCACTGGAAGCTGTGGCAGTTTCCAGACTTTTCAACTCAAAAATGCCAATAAATAGCATAGATGAGCAGTGGGAAAACTCTCTGTGAGATGGGTGAAAGAGGAGCCTGGTCTGGCGCCAGTCTTGGGGTGGTAAAGGTAGGTGGTAGTGGAAGCAGCAGGAGTGATCTCTTCTGGAGCTCTGGGCCCAGAGATGAAGAGGGATCAAGCACCTGATACAAAACTCCTGAAGCCTGAGACACTATACCTACCCCCTACTCACAGCCCCACTGGTTGCAGAGTCCTACCTTGACACAAAGTTAGAAAGTCAAATATTTGACTGGGAAGATGAGCAAACAGCATAAAAAACTTAGACTTTAGAATCCTTTATTGCTGACAAAGAAAATAAAATATATAACCAGAAGAAGACAACAAAGCCAAAGCTCTGACATAAAAAGCCTCCAAGAAATATGTGAATTGGTTGCAGGCCATGGAAGAGCTCAAAAAGGATTTTGAAAATAAAGTGGTGAAGGAAAGTGACGGTTAGTGAGACCATTAATCATTTTAAGTGGAGTTTAATAACCCAGCAACTGCAAAGGGTAAACAAAACCCAAATCAAATAGCCCTGAGATGCATGTTCTCTGGGCTTATATAGACAAAAGTTACAACATAACTGTTACCAAGGGGAAACCACAACTTGACAGTTACTATGAGCAAGTGGGAAAATGCAGAAGCCAAAGACAGTGATTAGTTCATTGCCCAGTGATCCTTGCCTAGTGATCAGTTTGTTGCCCACCTGGAAAGTTCTCAAGTCTATTTTGAGAATTAAAACAAAAAAGGGCTCCAGGTAGCAGGTTTGGGCAGGTTTACTTGGCAGGTTTGTTGCCTAGGCTGGCTCTGTTGGGTTTGGGCAGGTCTTCTAGGCAAATTTACCCATGATGGGGACAGATGGGGGATGTTCACAAAATGGAGGTTACAACAAAAATAAGACAAGTAGAGGAAAAATTCGAAAGAGAAATGAGAGTGATGCAAGAAAGTCATGAAAAATGAGTCAACAGCTTGCTGAAGGAGATCCACAAAATGCTGACAAAAATAACACCTTAAAAATAGATTAACTCAAATGGCAAAAAAAGCCCAAAAAGTCAATAAGGAGAAGAATGCCTTAAAAAGCAAAACTGGCCAGGTGGAAAAGGAGATCCAAAAGTTCACCAAAGAAAATAATTCCTTCAAAATTAGAATGGAGTAAATGGAAGCTAATGACTTTATGGAAAATCAAGAAATTATAAATCAGAACCAAAAGAATGAAAAAAATAGAAGACAATGTGAAACACCTAATTGGAAAAACCACTGACCTGGAAAATAGATCCAGGAGGGATCATTTAAAAATTATGGGTCAACATGAAAGCAATGATCAGCAAAGGAGTCTAGACGTTATCTTTCAAGAAGTTGTCAAGGAAAACTGACACATTTTAGAACAAGAGAGTAAAAGAGAAATGTAAAGAATCTAGTGATTGCCTCTTGTAAGAGATCCCCAAAGAAAAACTCCTAAGAATATTGTGATCAAATTCCAGAGTTACCAGGTCAAGGAGAAAATTTTGCAAGTAGCCAGAAAGAAACAATTTGAATATTGTGGAAATACAATCAGGATAAAACAAGATCTGGCAGTTTCTACATTAAGTGATTGTAGGGCTTGGAATATGATATTCTGAAGGCCAAAGGAGCTAGGATTAAAACCAAGAATCACCTACCTAGCAAAACTGAGTATAATAATACTTCAAGGGGGAAATGAATATTAAATGAAATAGAGGATTTTCAAGAATTCTTCGTGGAAAGACCAGAGCTAAATAGAAAATTTGACTTTCAAATACAAGAATCAAGAGAAGCATGTAAAGGTAAACAGGAAAGAGAAATCTTAATGGACTTTTTAAAGTTGAAGTGTTTTACGTCCTACACAGAAAGATGATATTTGTAACTCATGAGACCTTTCTCAGTATTAGAGTAGTTGGAAGGAAGAGTGAGAAATACAGAGAAAGAGAGAGAGAGAGAGAGAGAGAGAGAGAGAGAGAGAGAGAGAGAGGACACATATGAAAGGATGATACTTAAAAATAAAATTAAGAGTGAGAGAGGAATATTGGTAAAAGGAGAAAAGGAGAGATAGAATTCTGTAAATTATTTCACATAAAATAGGCAAGAAAAAGATTTCATAATGGAGAGGAAGGGAGGGGAAGTGAGAGTCAATGAGTGAACTTTACTCTCATCAAATTTGGCTTAAGGAGGGAATAACATACAGACTCAATTGGGTATCTTACCCTACAGGAAAGTGAGGGGGAAAACATTTGTTTTTATAGCTTTGAGTTCCAGATTCACTCCCTTCCTCCCTCCTCACCACCCCCCCCCCCGACTGGGAAGACAGAAAATTAAATATAGGTTCTACATGTGTAGTTATACAAAACATTCCCATAGTATTCATATTCTGACAGACTAACTGTATTTCCGTCCATCCTATCCCACCCCTCCCACTTATTCTATTTTCTCCTTTGACACTGTCCCTTTTCAAAAGTGTTTGCTTCTAACTACCCTCT
>CM053594.1:67558-89458 GCA_028646575.1 Pseudocheirus occidentalis | reverse complement strand
AAAAGAGGCAATGGATAAGTCTTACAACTACTTTCATTTACTCTCATTAAATTTGCCTTAGGGAAGGAATGACATAAACTCTAAACTGGGTATCTTGCCACACAGGAGAGTAAGGGGGATGGGGATGAGAGGGGGGATGATGGAGGGAAGGGCAGGGTGGGGGGAAGGGTTTCCAGAAGCACACACCTCAGTAAAGGGACAGGAACAGGGTAGAGAACAAAACAAGTCGGGGTGCAGGATAGGAAGGAGGAACGTACAATCAGCCTCTCACAATATGCCCACCATGGAGATGTCCTGCGTAATTACACATGTACAGCCTGTATTGAATTGCTGCTCCTTCCAATGGGAGTGGATGACAAGGGAGGAACCGCAAGAATCTAGAATTTAAAGCTATACAATCAAATGTTAAAACAAACAAACAAACATATATATGTGTGTGTGTGTGTATGTATATATATAATTATTATTATTAACCACATGCAACTGGGAAATGTCATACAGGGACTGGGGTAGGAAGACCCTCCCTGCCCCACTAGAAAGTTAGAAGGGCATTGGAGGATTACATAAAAGAGAACAGATTGGGGTAGGGGCTTTACAGTGGGATCACTGTTTTGGGCTTGGGGGTAGGGGAAAGAAGGGGAGAAATTTTGTAACTCAAAACCTTGTGGAAATGAATGATGTAATCAAGAAAATAAATTAAAATAAAAAAACAAAAAAATATATGTATGTATGTTTTTTGGGGTTGAGATTTTCCAAGAGCAATGGGGAAATAGTGTCTCATAATCCATTCTTGAACTCCCCTGGAAGCTCCCACCTGAGGCAGGGACTTTCAGTCAATGGATTGGCTCTCAGCTCCATCTCCTGCCTCTGACAAAACAAGGATTGGGAAAGACACTGAGTGTGTGGGCTATTATTGCAGGGGAGCAGATGCCAGGTCCAGGATCAGGGAGACTGGACCTCAATAGGTTAGGGTAGGTCTGCTCATTGCCACTGTTTGGAGTAGGACGGTCACTTGTGATTGAGATGTTGGGAACATGCCTGCTGGCTGGATTGGCATTGTAACTGCACCAGGGCCCTCATATGCATCTTTAAGTTGAATCTTCTACTGAGGTTGATGTGGGTCCCTGGAAATATTTCAGAAAGAATTCTGAAAGGGATGATCAGCAGTAGCCACGGAGGCCCTGTCCAACTCCAAGATTGATGTCTTGGTTCTGTAAGGCTCCTTCATAACTGGAAGTGAGACCCTGAACCAGAAGACACCAGGCTGTCACTGAGGAGGAAGCCCCATGGAACCAGGGATTTGGAGCTGCCACAGACCTTAGATGTCCTCTAGCCCAATAATTTCATGGTTCAGATGAGAAAACCGAGGGCTTAGAGTAGTTAAGCAAGTGACTGACTCAAGGTGATACAGGCAATAAGTGATGGTATTGGGATTTGAACCCACATCTTATGACTCCAAATTATGACTCCAAGTGTTCTTCCCATTGTGCCACACTGCCTTATCCTCCATGTCTGGCTGGCAAACTTCTCTCATCTAATTTAAGAGCAGCAAAAAGGAGAGAAGAGCTGTCTGATTTCTCTACAAATGACCCCACTCCCTTCCCTGACCTCTTCCCGTCTCCTGATCAAGTTTTCTTCATGATTCAGTTAGGTGACTTTACACAGACATAGACCAGAGGTTCAAGGGAGATGTCTCCCCCAAAGGCCACTGCTTCTCCCTTCCATTTCTCTCATTGCACCCGTGGGACAACTACACAGTGAACAAACCAATGATGTACAGGAGCTCCTTTAATATGCTGTGAATGACTGGGTACAAACTATACACGTAAGTGAGAAGTGCACAAGGTCACATCGTTCATTTACCTTTACCAATATGGTGGCATCGCTCTAGCCTAGTGGTGTGATTGTTTATACTCTACATTGAGAAGAGCGGCACCCAGAACTAGGCACATGCTGGGGAGAACCCACCAGATGAGGCCTCTGAGCACAAGAACTAGAAGAATGACCCTCAGAGGGACTTCTGGAACCCTGAAGGGTGAGGAAGCAGGAGCTGAGTCTCTGAGGAGCCAGACTGCTAGCTTGACGGGGAGCTGGAGGAATGAGCAGAGAGAGTGTGCTAATGCTTGTTGAGTGACTGACTGATGGAACACCCATCAAAGCTTTCCTCATAGGCAGAAGAATCCTTGGTTGTCTCTTCTGTGGGAGTATGACCAAGGTGGACGGTCACCAGGCTTATGAAAGAAGGTCTCCATCCTCCTGGATGGTGCCTCTGCCTCAGAGGAGCCCCCTCCCTCCCAAATACGTGCTGTGGTCCTCGAGAGTCACTGCTCCTGCAGAGACCAAAGATACAAAACAATAACCCGCTTGTACTTCCTGGGCCTTGAAGCTTTACCAGGCTCATTATATACGTCTTTGTTTGACCCTCACAATATCCCGGAGAGATCAGTGCTCTTATTATGTCTATTCTACAGATAAGGAAACTGAGGATCAGAGAGGTTAAATCACTTTGGCAGCTGAGATGTCTGGGGCAGGGGATGACGCCAGGTCTTACTGACTGCCAGCTGAGCCATCAAGCCATTCCATCATGACATCTCCATGCCTAGAAGGATGGATGCCCCCGGTGACCCTACCTATGCGGACCATTGGTCCCCCCTAAATGACCTCATGGTAGTCATGTCCTCTGCCAAGTCCTATCTTAGATGGCGGCAAGATCAGCTTCATTGACCATGGAAAGGGTCCAGCAGTATTACTAAAAACTTGTGTATAATTAATGAAGGCCTGGTGTTATTGACTGAACTCCAGGAGGGAAGAAACATCCAGTTATTTATAAGAACCTTTAAATTACCATCAGACCCCTTTTCACCTGAAATACAAGCCATTCTCTCTAAATTGTCACAGGGAGCAGGATTCTGCCCATAACTTATTTTTCAAGAATGGGAGGCTGGCACCTTCTGTAGCTGACAGTCTGAGAGGGTTCCCTGGGGCACCGAGCATTCAAGTGACTTGCCCAAAGTCCCACAGCCAAGATGGCTCAGACGCAGAATTTGAACCCAGGGCACCCTGGCCTTGAGGCCCCCTCTCTTAAACGATAAAGAGCATTTGGAGGTTGATGGCCTGAGGCATCACAGACTCAGCATGTCCAGAAGAGAACTCCGGGTTCCTCCCTTTTCCCCTCCCCTCCCCTTCCCCAGGTAGCGCATCCCTGAAAGATCAGGACGGGTCTTGTCTTGTGTCTGTGTCTCCAGAACAGCAGAAGCTCATGTTCTGGGTGCTGTGGGTCTGGCCACCATTTTAACCCCAAGGAGCCGATACTGAGACAGAGCTTTTGTACCAGCAGCCCTGAGCTGACATCCCCAAATCGCCGTTTTGTGCCTCTGAGGTTACAGGGTCTGGGAAGAAGTGCTGAGCTGAGCGCCCAGAGAGTGGTATCTTAGGTCAGTCACGTAACCTCTGTGAGCCTCAGTCTTCTCAGCTATGGAATGGGGATAATAACAGCTGTCTCTGCAGCAAACCTGTCCTATGGAGGAGAGGTGGCACTGACCCTGGACACTACTTAGCTTTGGTCTGTCCTGGGGGTGCCTGGTCTCACTCAGAGTGATTCTGCCAGGGGTAGAGGAACTAGAGGAGGATTCTGCTCATGTTCCAGAGCATTCTGTCACTCGACCTGGCTTCAGGTATGCCTGAAAGGAATTCTCAGGGTGGCTAGACGGAGCAGTGAATACAGCACCGGCTCTGGAGTCAGGAAGACCTGAGTTCAAATCTGACCTCAGACATTTAACACTATCTGTGTGACCTCAGACAAGCCACTTAACCCCAATTGCCCTCCCTTTCCCCCCTCCCCCCAAAAAAGGAATCCTCATCCTCTGTGAAAGAGGAAAAGGTCAATTCAATTTGAAAAAATATATTAACTATTCAGGGATCAATGATCAGGGCTTGGCTCACAGAAGGCATGAGATTCACAGCTGCTGAGGGACATTTACCAGCTGTGCCCTGGATCCAGCCTCTGAGGCCACAAAGTGTGTACCATTGTCTGCAGCTTGTGCTCATTCTGGCCTGACCATTGACACCAAGAAAAGCCAGGTGCTCCACCAGCTGCTGCCAACCCATCCATGTGTGGAACCACCAGTTACAGCAAGGGAGAAGTTCTGAATGCTGTGGGTCAGGTCATTTACCTTGTCTGTGCACTTTCCAGGGACGTTCACATTGACAATGAGGTTGACATATGCATTTCCAGAGCAAGCTCAGGGTTTGGGAGGCTCTGAAGGAAAGCCTGGGAGAGAAGGGGCATTAGATGGATTACCAAACTGAAGGTTTGCAGATCCATGGTGCTGACCTCATTTTTGTCTGTCTGTGAAACCCGGACAGTCTGCCAGCACCAGGACAGGAAACTGAATTGCTTCCGTGTGAAATGACTTCAGAAAACTCTGAAGATCACTGGGCAGGATAAGGTACTGGATACTGAGGTCCTTTCTTGAACTAAACTGCCAAGCATTCAAACTCTGCTTCAGAGAGAGCAATTCCAATGGGCTGGCCATGTTGTGCAAATGCCAAACATACACTTGCCAAAGTAAGCACTTACATGGTGGTGCGAAGGCATGTGCCCATGTGGTGGCCAGAAGTGATTCAAGGACACTCTTGAGGTCTCTCTGAAGAACTTTGGAATGGATTGTGACATGGGAGACACTGGCACAGGACTGCCCAGCAGGGGGTGCCCTCAAATGCTGTGCTCTATGGACAGAGCAAAAGTGAAGCCGCTCAAAAGGAACATGAGATGCTCAAATTTAGAGGAGCCTCCAATTGTTCACTTGGACTGTCTGTGCCCCACTTGTGGTGGAGATTTCCCAGTTCATCTGGGTCTGAGCAGCTGCAGTCGGATTCATAGTAATTTGACTCTAACATAGTGATGTCATTCTGGTCCTCTTTGAGAATGAAGGAAAACAACCAATCACCGGCAAGTCACTTGGCCTTTTTATTCCTCAGCTTTCTCCTCTGTAAAATGGGTATATTACCAATCATAAGTACATGACCACGTTCCTGTGAAGGTCAGATGAGATCATATATGAAGTGTTTTTAACACAAACATCATTATTGTTATTATTACCTTTAATAGTGACATCTGCCTTTGAAGAGGACCCCCATTTTAGACAGAGACAACTGCCTTACCACAAAGACCGAGCTTTAGTTTTCCCCTTTGTACAAGTTCGCTTCTCCTCCCAAGGATCTCTCTTGCCTGTGTATGCACTGAGAGTCCTGCTGTTCACACCTTCTGAATGACAGTAAGTCATATTCCCAGGAGTTCTAGATAGATCGGGTCCATCCCATCATGGTCAGGAAAGCCCATTGCAGATCCTCGCTTTGCCTGAATAAAGTGTCAGAGCCATGTTTCTATCTTGGAAAATGAAACGTTCTTTTCAGTGGCCCTGGAAAGCCAGTGTCTGATTACATGTTGATTTACTCAGGCTAGAGTGGAAGATACAGAGACTGAAGGAGACAATGAAGGGTGGAGCCTTTTAAGCTTTCCTTCTTCCAGGAAGGAAAATGTCTAGTGGGTCCAGACGTCCTGGAATTCCTTAAAAAACCTAGGCTGGAGTCGCTGTGTCCCTGTGCTTGTCCCCAAGAACTCCAAGGGATTCTGTGCATTTCTCTGCCAGAAGAGAGCCTGTCAGAGCCAAGAGGGTGTTGGAGACGGGGTCTCCATCCATAGACGCTCTGGCTGATGGCTAGTCATTATCAGCTTGACCAACCAAAGCAGCTAAAAAAAATAAACCATTTTGGGGGGATAGACGGTGCCTTATTCTGCAACAGCAAAGATTATGTCAAAATCACTCCAAAATCTTTCCTGAGTGTTTCGCTTTTCAGTGCTATGTGTCTGTTGTATGTGTCTTATTGGCCACTAGGTGGCGCTAGGTCTACGCACGGAGCAGGGAAGCTGAGTTTAAACCTGACTTTGGACCCTTATCAGCTCTGTGACTCTGGGAAAATCCCTTAACCTCCACTTGTCTCAGGTCCTTCACCTTTAAAACTGGTGTCATAAGATCACTTACCTCACAGGGTTGTTGCAAAGATCTAAAGAGACAATATTTGTGAATCACAGCCTTGACACCTTGTAGGCAATAATAAATGTGTGCTCCTTCCCACCCACCATTTTGTCCAGAGTGGGACAGCAAATTCTCAGTATGGAAACTCCCTTCCCCTATGCCAGTCAGTCACTCGGCTGTGTCTTACAGCCTGATCGTGACCACACAGCCACCCTGCAGCAAAGGGGGTCTTCCTGACTGCTGGGTCAGTTACAAGGAGGTCAAAGTCAGAAAGACCCAAACAGCCCACTGGATCATAGACCTGGAGCTGAAAGAGCCCTTGGAGAACATCTGGTAGAACTCCATTATTCTACGTGTATCTGAGGCACACCATCTTTAATGATGAAAAGGATAGGAAAAAGCTTCTGTGCAAAGAGATTTATATTAATTATGAAAAGATGTAAAATGTTTCTAGTTATCAATAAACATTTTGATGTCCAATACTAGGAGAAAAAGAAGTGTGCTTTAATAAACACTGCATATGTATATATGTGTGTGTGTGTGTGTGTGCTTGCATGCATGAATGCATGTATGTATGCATGTATGTATGTATATGAAGAAACAGCTCTCAGGTAGTTGTGCAAAGAAAGTGATTGGAAGACTGATCTCTTGGTCAACAAGGTGGAATGATGGGTAACTTGTATGAACTGATGAAGAGTGCAGTGAGCAGGACCAGGAGGGTGGTTTGTACAATAACAATAACTTTGAAAGACTTAAAATTCTCGTGGACACAGTTCCCAGCCAGGATTCCAAAAGACTCGACATGAAACATGCTGCTCGCTTCCTGACAAAGAGGTGATGAGCAGATATGTGTAGACATAAACATGTGTGTATGTGAAATTATATATGTACATATATGTGCGGGGTGCAAAGCCCCTACCCCAAATTAGCTACACAGAGATCTCTCCAGGTGAAAGCAGAAAGGTTTCTTTATTAGAATCTTGCTAGAAGCGGGCAGTCCACACCATTGGAAGTGTCCAGAGGAGGATGCCGATTTACAGAAGCAAAAGGTTGGGTTAAATAAACAAACATCACAAAGCTCCCTCCCCTTCCTCTCCCCCCCCATGCAAAGCTCTTACTTTTGATTGGCACTTGTGGTTACTTTTCCCTTATTTGGCAGGTGGGGTGATAGAAAGGACACCTCAAGTAGAAGATTTTCACAGTAGACCTAAGGTTTCAAATATGTCCAACATGGCTGCTGGGAGGATAGGCTTCATTGTTTCAGGAGGTGCCAAGTCTAGGAGCTAGACTGATTAGGGATTCAGGAGGTACCATATTGGGAGGGAGTTCTCTCTCTGATAATGTTGTTGAAGGTTTTCAGGTGCAGCTGGTCACTCAGAACAAAGGAACTAAGTACTTCTCTAGACTAAAGAGTTTTGTTTATGAAATATTTGGGTGATATACTCATGGGATGGCTGTTAACTCAGGAAAAAGAAACTTTTAGGCTGGGGCCAGGGGAGAGGCAGAGTCAATACCTTTATGGCTGGGGAAAGTGTGATTTTACAACTTAATTGCACAGGCTTGTTACAAATTGATCTACATAGGTACCTTGTGTGGGGTGCAAAGACCCTACCCCAAACTGACTACTCAGAGATTTCTCCAAGTGAAAGCAGAAAGATTTCTTTATTAGAATCTCCCAAGACGTGAACAGTCCACACCACTGAAACACCAGAGGGAAGAGGCTGCCCTACAGAAGCAGAAGCTGGGTTAAATAGACAAAAACCACAAAACCCCTCCCAAAAACCCCTCCCCAGTGACCGGACCTTCCTCCCTATTGGTGAGAAGAAGTGTGCTTACAATCATTTTATCTAGTACAAAATTATTTATCAGAAGTTAGCTTATCACAGATTGCTTTTTGACAATTTACAGAAATACCTGGCAAACATATTACTTGTTACAAAAAGTAGGCAATTTATAGATCACTTGTTGCTTTTCAAAGACAGGTAGCTGGCAGACACATTACAGAAAAACAAAATTTGGGCCTATCAAGACTAAAGCCCAGTTCAAGCTTGGTCACTGTCTCCTTTACTTTATGGGAATATTTTCATTTGTTCCTCTCAATCTCTATCTAATTCCCTGACAGCCTGATCGTGACCACACAGCTACCTGCGGCAAAGGGGGTCTTCCTGACTGCTGGGTCAGTGACAAGGAGGTCAAAGTTAGCGTGCATGGTGACAGGAAACAAGGAACTCTAGCAGATAGTCTATCTGAGGAACCACATTCCATCCCACACATACCTGAACACAAGTGAGATTTTACAAACTAAGGTTACAGACAAAAGCATCCCAGACCCCATCATTCCCCCTTCAAACAGATGGGACCCAAATTCATTTGGGAACAGGGGACAAATGTCTCAGCTTCCCAACCTGCTTCATACTGCCTCACAGGTGTCCATCAGTCAAGGGGAGGGGGCTGCGGCCAATGTCTGGAACTTGGCAGACGCCAGATCCAAAGGGTGTTGGGTAGTGACTTCAGGCAGTGGTTGGCATTCAATCTGAGCCATCATCTGCAAGTGGAGGGTGCTGAGCCTAGAAGAGACAAATCTAGCAAAGAGATTAAACAAGCAGGAGCCAAAAGAAATAGGAGAAAAATGACCAGAAGTGTGGGACAGAGTGTGGAAGTCTTTAAATATTAGAGGAGCTTGTGTTTAACCCTAGAAGCAATATGGAAGGACAGGCTTGATATAGAACAGTGCACAAAGAGTTGGAAAAAATGAGATTATCATTGGCAAAATTGGGGTGATCCCTCTCCTCAGGTGCTAATTCGTCCATGAGCCCTTTCCTGAAGCCTCCAAATGACTCAGTCTTGGATGCTTTTGTCTGTAACCTCAGTTTGTAAAATCTCACTTGTGTTTGGGTACATATGTATGTAACATCAGTTTGTAACAAGCCTGTGCAGTTAAGTTGTAAAAGTCACACTTTCCCACAGACATAAAAGCATTAACTCTGCCTCTCCCCTTCCCCCAGCCTAAAAGTAGCAAGTCTGCCTAGAAACAAGCCTTCAATAGTATTCTATAAACAAACCCTTAGAGAAATGCATAGCCCCTTTGTTCTAAGTGGCCAGCTGCACCCAAAACCTTGAACAACATTATCAGACAGATAACTCTATCTCAATATGGTACCTCCTGAATCCCTAATCAGTCTAGTTCCCAGACTTGGAAACAATCAAGTCTGTCCTCCCAACAGCCATATTGGACATATCTCATTCATCCTTGACCAAAAGTAACCTAGTGATGTTTCAAGCCCCAAACCACACCTCCTGATAGCCACACCTTAGGGGGATTTCCCAGTGAATTATGGGCAATTCACCCGTGCAGTTGATATAAAAAGTGCATGTCCCTTTAAGCACTGACCACTCTTAAACTCCTTCCAAACTCCTCCATAACTCCACCTTTGCCCACCTAGTTAGCATAATTAACCTTTGACAGTTTTATAGTTATAAAAACTGTACCTCAAGCCCCAGCTCTTTGCAGGTTAACTGACACCCCCAAAGTTAAGTGACTTGCTTAAGGTCACATAGTGAGCAAATACCAGGGCTTGGATTTGAGCTAGGACTGGAAGTTAAGTCAGCTCTAAATTTGGAATTTTCTCCTGCATCACTCTCTTGTCTTCTGACATCACAGAGCATCGTTTTTCTACCATGTCACAAATGGAAATCTATTATAGTGGAGCATTGTTTTATGACGACTGGTGACTGGTCCAAGACAAGCTGATAAGCATTTATCGAGCACTTGCTATATTCTAGGTTCTGTGCCAAGGTCTGAGACTACAAATACCGACAGGAAAGAAGATCTGGAAGGAGTCAAGGGTGCAGACACAAGTGGCCAGAGCATCCTTCATTTGGGAGGAACCAACCAAGCAGAGGGAAGGTCCCCAGGGGCGGAGGGTACTCCCCATGGGTGATGTCTAGGGCTGGAGTGGAGCTTCCTGGGTGGAGAGGTCTCTGGAGCACCACAGAGAAATTCCTTGGAGAGGAGAGTCAGAAGTGCAACCTGGAGCCCATTTTTTAAAGACAATTGTGAAAGGTGGAGTAAGACCATGAGCATGATTCTCATAGATGCCATGACCAGTAACTGTATCCTTAACTTACCAACAACTTTGTAAGTCCCTTGGTCAGATCAGAGATTGGATGAAAAGTGTAGCTCTCCTAGGTGAGCAATCTAGAGCTGTTAAAAATATTTGTTGCTTTGGTTTAAAAATATTCACTGAATGTTTCATTGGGTCAGTTGCATAATCTTTGGGTTGGCAGAATAGAATATTATTTTTTATTACTATCATCTTATTTAGCATTTTTCACTATCTTAGGGGTTAATAAAAACCTCAGGGGAGGAAGTAAGTATTTTTAGCTATGAAAACTATAGGACACCAAATGTGGAGTCAGGAAGAAGGTTCAAATCCCACTTCAAACACTTACCAGCTGTGTGACCCTGGGAAAATCCCTTAACCTCCCTGTTTCTCATTTCCCTCATCTGTAAAGTGAGGAAGTTGTATTCAACAGCCTTTAATATCCCTTCCAGCATAAAATATATGATTTAATGATACTAATAATAATTGAATCCTACATTTCCTCTGTGTAATTAAGAGGAAATAAGTTGGAATTTCATTTGAACAGACAGCTTATATATGAGAATGACTTTACTTCTGGGGAAGCCCTGTAGGACTCATCGACATGAGAATGCTTGTAGCACCAATGCAATATTCACAGTGCTCACAATCACTATAAATATACCTGCATGGTGCTCAATAGCAAAATATAACAGACTCTTCGTATAGAAGACAGAAGCAAAAATATTTATTTAAACACCAGAAAACCAGATCCTGAAAGCAATAATATAGTAGCAAAGAAGCTACATCATAGCAGCAAAGAAGTTAATACTCCCCAATAGCACAGAGAGCCATAGTATCCTTTAGCCATCCCACAAACCAGCATGAGACCAATATTTACTCACAAGCCTATCTGTCTCCCTAGGAAGCATCCTCTCTTCCCAACCATCTAGCCTAGCTCTGACTCCCAGCTCCCAGCTCCCATGGCCTCTGTTCCACCCTTCAGCAAACTCCTCCCACCACAGGTTCCATGTGACTACATTCAGCCTATTAGGGGGCAGAGTTTACTTTCAAAGCAGGGCAGGTCTTCAAATCCCATTAGGCTTATTAAGGGGCAGGGAAGATCTTCAAATTTAAATTCCTGTTATGATTGGTTGAGTTCCATTACTAAGCTTTTCCATCTTACACTCTTCATTCTTCTGGAATAGGATACATAAGCATTTCAAGGATGCTGACCTGAAAAGGCTCTCAGAGGTCATCTGGTCCATTCCCTTCACTTCACATATAAGAGAATTGTTGCCCACAGAGGCTGAGTGAGTTGTGCCACAGTCAGTGACACAGCCAAGTAGACATTTGGATCCAGGTCCTCTGACTCACATCTAGCTCATGCCGGTAAGTAGAGTGAGCTCCTCAGCCAAGGACTGGGTGAAGTCTGCCTGAGGGCAGAGGACTGCCTTTGTGGTATGAAAGCATTGCTCACACTAAGTTAGGTAAGAAAAATGCTGGGATTCTAACAAACATTTTATACCCAATATGTTTATAGTGGTGCTGATTATGTCTCTAAGCTGATTAGGATATAAAATGGACGTTTTAATCAAGATGAAAGCTTTAAGTTAAAAGAGGTTCACTTCTAATGGCTGCTGCTTTCATCTTTGTTAAAAGCCACATTTATCATCCCTTCTGCACTTATTGCAAGCATTAGATTAATACTGACAATTTAAAATAAAAGTAACTTTCCCTGCTGTTACGCTGTTGATATGATAATGCTTCCAGTCTGTGAAGGAGCAGTCTCAAGCCAGTTTTATTTTCTCCATTCAAGCCTCTCCTCTCTAAGGCAAACCCGAGGCTTGTTTGAAGGCAAGACTCAGCCTACCCACCGAGCTTCATCCACCATGTAGAATCATGATGATGGTGTGAGGCTCCCACTGGATCACAAGTTCTCTTATAACAGGGAATATTCTCTTCCATGCTCTTTAAAACCCACCAGGTCTAGTCCATCAATGCACACTATTGACCTTGTAAGAGATACCCAGTAATGTTGAGATAAGGAAGATCAGGAGGTATGATCTCACCTTGTTCTGTCCCATTTCTCCCAGGGTCTAACATAATGTTCTAAATACAGCAGGCACCTAAAAATGTTTTTTACTTTGCCCATTGACTTTCTTCACATCTTCAATGCTCAGGTTCCCTTCCCAGTTCTGTCCTATTGCCAGGGTTCACGATGTTCTAGAACACCCAGCTTTTGTCCCTTCTAGACCTCTGCATTCTACTTGGTTCCTTTGCACCCTCCACCTTCTACCCTTCACCCCTTCCTGGTATAGTGTGTCCTTCATTCTTGAAGAGGATCATGACATCAGGGAGGTGATGCCATGACCTGCAAGTGAATTGGATTTAAGTGAGGGAGCCTCACTGTCTCCTCCAGAGCCACCTGGGTCCAGGGGCAAGAGACCCTAACCCTTACTTCTTGTCCCTCTCCTTTCCCCCAGTATCTTCCCCTGACTTTTTGTCCTCTGTTTCAATTGCTCATAGACACCATTTGTTAACACTCAGACTTTGGCATGCATTTCTCTTTGGACTTGTCTCTATCCAGGAAAATTCATTCTAGAGGAAAAAAAATGTCTTAGATAGAGATGCTATGGGCTGTGGAAATGATTGATAAAGGATCTGGCTTTTTAAATTATATTCCTCAGGTGCCACATCATTCCTCATCATATGGAGGGAAGCATGGGTTCTTGAAGGCTGTATCAGTGGGACCCAAGCAGGAGGGGCTGTGAAGGGAGGCCTCATGATGGACTTCTGTCCAAGGAGCACCCTAGGAAAATTAAGAGACATTTGTCTCAAAAATGGTGCCCAACAGGTGCTGTTTTCTGACCACAGGATTCATGTTGATAATCTACAGAAGTAGGGAGGGATGAACCCATGTGAACCCTTGAGTCACATTTCAGGAATCAATGAATCAATCAAGAAGCATTTATTACACATTTACTGTGTTCCAGGCACCGTGTTAGATGCTAAGTGTACAAAGACAAAAAAATGAAACAGTTCCTGCCTTCAGGGCACTAACATTGGGCCTGGGCATAGTAAGACTCTTCTGCATTAAAGATGCCATAGGGAAGGGAATAACCCTTTTTGGGTTAAAGATTGTGCTCTGGTTGGCTGCAGGTCCACAATAATCAACACATTATTTTACAAAATGAAAACTTAAAAAAGCAAGCCAAGCAAAGTTCCAACATTACATAGTGCAGTAATAAGAAAGCTTCTGTGTAAGCAACAAATAGTTCTTCTAACCCCTCCTTAGAAAGCAGCTGGATGGCTCAGTAGATGGAGTGCTGGGCCTGTAGTCAGGAGGACCTGAATCCAAATCTGGTCTCAGACACTCACTGACTGTGAGACCCCGGGCAAGTCAGTCAACTTCTGTTTGCCTTAATCCACTGGAGAAGGAAATGGCAAACCACTCCAGTATCTTTGCCAAGAAAACCCCAACTGGGGGCACAAAGAGTCAGACGTGACTGAAACTACTGAACAACAGTAAGTGATGACTTTGTTTTTAGCTGTGGAGGCTGAGACATCTATGGGAAGGAAACCCGGATATAAATATTCATTCAGCAGGGTGGTGGAGATACAGGACTGATGCCCACAGAAACAGGAGAAGAGCCACAGCTCGCTGTGTAGATGAGGGTAGCCATCTACACAGATGCGATATTTGATGGTGGATACAATCCTCGAGGGAGATGTGATGTAGAATTATAAAGGCCGGGAGGCCCCAGTCTGAGTTTTACCTAAATCCGACCTCTTTTCCAGTCATATTCAATGTGGTCGAAGCTGTCTGAAAACAGCCTTGAGATCCACTTATATTACAGATGAATGCCCTGGATTTGGACCTTTTTTTGCATCTCACATTCTGCTGGTTCCACTTATTCCCTGTGTCATCTTCAGCAAAGCTGAACTTCTCTGGGCCCCAGGTCCCTGACATGTAAAATGAAGGGACCCGACAAGATGATTTCAAAGGTTCAGAGGTTCCTTCCAGTTTTAGGGCTATGGTCCTATAATCTGTCTAGCTACTGGACCCTTTACTCAGTACTGATGAGAAGGCTTTTTGCTTAGCAATGGAACATTTCTATAGTGGCTTCACCAAGGAGAAATGTGGGAGGTAGATGACCTTGCTTTTTGACCTTAATCTCATTGCATTTGAATGTATTTGGGGGAGTCGTATGGGGGCGGGGGGAAGGGGAAGAGATTCTTCTGTAGCTTCCAAGTCCTGATCACCATCTCTGAGCTCCAGGAAGTTCCCTATCAAATTTCTGACAATCTCTTTTATCCCATCAGTCACTCAGGCCATGCTCCTGAAATGGGCTCCATCTAATTCTTTTAAAAGGTCCTTTTCTTCTCCTCAATCATAAAATTGCAGAGAAATATTGACTGGCATTTGAATGACTGATGGGGAGACATATTCCCCACTAGATACATCCATCGCCAATGTGTGAAGTGCGTGAGGAAGTCAGTTTGCTACACAGGGGAATAACAGGGAACCAGGAGTGAGGACAAGTGAAGGGCAATGCAGTACCCAGGCATCCTCTATGGGGTCTGGGCCAAAGGTCAATCAGAGCTGACAGTCTTCACTGACAGCTTCAAGCCTGGTCCTTTGGTTATGACCTTTCTGGAGTTTTGACAGAATCTAGTCCGTGGGGTCATGAAGAATTAGACTAACTAGGGCAGAACTAGCTTTTGAGTCTTGGTTTTCTCTTCTTTGAAATGGGTGCACAAAGATTTTCCCGGGACCAGAGGAGGCAGATGTGAGGAAATCCCTGTGCGAGTGGGAAAGGCTAAATAAATGTTGACCCTTCATAGACCCAGGGTCTTCCTTCCCTCGTTTACATAGAGGACGATGCTCTGGACCACATGGTGATCACTGGCATTTACCTGGAGCTCTGGCTAGTCCCCGTATAAGTCTGGTCCTCCTGTACAGATGCTGGTGGGGAGGCAAGGGGCTTTAAGGGCGCTGCATAGGAGCCCCATTCCCTAGACTAAGGATCCAGGGCTTACGCTATTTTTTAGGGGTCTACGGATGGAAAGGAGGAGATGTGCAGAAGAAGAGCTGACAGATGATGGGCATAAAACAAAAACATGCATGAATAAGATCCTCTGTGCAGTATTCACTTTCTACAAGCTCAGGAGAAATCATTCACCTCAGGCTGATCCTCAGTTTCAGCCTCTGCTTGGAGCCGGAAGTACACTGGGGATAATAGCTCACCTGTCACTTGTAAGTCACCTGCTCTGTTCTAGGCACTCTGATAAGCATTTAGACAAAGGCAGAAACAGCCAGGCCCTCAGGGAGCTCACGTTCTAATAGGGGAGAAGATGACAAGTAACTGCTTACATGAAAGCTATAACCAGAGTAGATGGGAGGCAATCTTAGAGGGAAGGGAACAGCCGGATGGGAGAGAAGGGGACAACAGAAGGAAGGGAAAGGCCTCCAGGAGAAGGGGGAATTTGAGGCCTAGACACAGCCAGGAAAGCTCAAGAAGAGAGGGGAGCAGAGCCTCCCAGTCTTGCCTCAGAGGCTGCCTCCTCCACAAAGCCTTTGCCCAATGTCCTTCTCAGCTCTGCCTTTGCCCACCACACTGTTCCTTGTCCCCAGCTTTTTGACAGTGTTGTAACCCCTCAGGGCCTGGCACACGGGGGCATTACACAAGCAAATACTTGTCAATCAGGTGATTTTAAAGGGAAATTTGCATGAAGCAGTTGCCTGATTGTCAGAAAGACGGTGCCTTGGTCCCTCATGTTCCGCCATTTCCCTCACAGCCTCTCCCCAAGTCTTTTTTCTTTGACCTTCTGAGAGGATCTGCTCCTCTTCTGCAGAGAACTTCCAGGGGTCCCCCGGCCCCACTAATGGAATGCTCCCCTGTCCTATACAAACTCGTGTAAGGTTACAGGGGAGATAATCAGGAGGCCAGCTGGTCTTGTTTGTTTGTGCCTCCGGATTTGTTTTATTAAGGATAAACCTTAAAAAATAACCAGCCTTGGGGTAGCTAGGTGGCACAGTGAATAGAGCACCAGCCCTGGAGTCAGGAGGACCTGAGTTCAAATCTGGCCTCTGACACTTGATACACTTACTAGCCATGTGACTTTGGGTAAGTCACTTAACCCCAATTGCCCTCCAAAAAAATAAAAGCAACAGCCTTAAGCTAAGGTAAAGAGTGATCAAGGTCAAAGGAGAGGCGTTCTACATGGTAGTGCAGTTTTTCTGGTCAGGTAGTGTTTTTGCTAAGGGACATGTAAACTTTGTGGGCTCCTTGTGTCTTTGGCTCTGTATGAAATGGCCCTGAAATAAACAGACTATTGATTACACTCCCTCTCTTTATTCTCAACAGTTACTAGCCCACCCACTGTGTAGGTTCCAGTACTCTTATTCCTGGAGGGAGTAGCCAGCAGCTGGGATTCCTTAAGGACTTCAAGACTAAGGGAACTGAGGCCAATTAAATGGGAAGCAGAACTCGTCCTGCCTTAATGTCACCGAGTTTGTGGTGGAGGCCTGAGAGGAGAGTTGGATAAGGGTCAGAAAAGAAGCTATCTAGCCAAGGTTGAGGACCAACTTTCCGTGAAAACAAACATTCCTAGACAGTCTCTCAGATGGACTGAGATCACCTTGGAATATTGCTGTGCTGAAGCCTATACAAAGCTGTTTGGTTTAGAGAAACAAGGAAAGACTCGGGCAGATTTAAGAAGATGCTGTCATCCTTCAGGGAAACAGAGGACACATGGCACTCATTCACGTAGTCTGAGAGAGAGGTGTTGGAATGGAGCTCTGCAGATATGAGTAGGTTTATCCATAGCTACGTATATCGATGTGTGCCCTTGTAAACCTGGAAGTGTCAGTGCTGTGTTTGAGCCCCTGGAATGAAGCAGAGGGGGCTTGTGGGGAGAAATCAAGTCCAAATGCACAACAGCAAACAAAAGAAAACCTACAGCTTGGAATATACTGTGTGCTCTTTAATATAGAACGTTTTCCTGAAATGGAAATTTATTGATTTCAGCCGAGTACCCTTTATGTTGTGCCATGTACATGTCTGTTCTTATCTTCTTTTCTCTTAAATTTTAAGATAAATTCAAATACATAAAAAGAAAGAAAAGAGCTGATGGGGTGCTGGGATGCCTTTGTTTGTAACATTGTTGTAACTTCAGTCTATAAAAACCTCACTTGTGTTTGGTTACCTATGTCTGTAACATCAGCTTGTGAAGCCAAGTTGTAAAGTCACACTTACCCCCAGCCATAAAGCATTAACTCTGCCTCTCCCCTGCCCCCAGCCTAAAAGCCTTTTCCCTAAAACCATTAACTCCACCCAGCTGTAACTATCCCTGCTTGGTATAATAACAAACCCTGCCTATGAATCCTTCAAAAGCATTTTATAAACAAACACTTAGTTAGAGAAATGTATACCTCTTTTGTTCTAGTGGCCAGCTGCAAACTATGAATCTTTCAGTGCACTATCATTAAGATAACTCCTCACAATCAGACACATACTGAATCCCCAATTAGCCCAGCTTCTCAGCATTGATCTTGTCAAGACTGGACTTTGAAGGCTAACAGACTGGGCACCTCTCAGTTAGCCCTGACTACTAGCTGACTTAGTGACGTTTCAAGGCAAAAACCACACCTCCTGGTAGCCCCACCCCGACCCTGGGCTTTCTCCCAGTGAATTCTGGGCAATACGCCTGGGCAGTTGATATAAAAAGTGTATGTCCCTTTAAGCACTGACCACTCCTTAACTCCTCCCAAATCCCTCCCTTACTCACCTAGTTAGCATAATTGATACCTGATTTATGGCTTTATTACTATATAATCAGAATCTCTAATTCCTGCAGGTTGCAGACTTTCTCTGACACCCCCTACCCTGCCCACTGAAAAGCATAATAAACTTTTACAATCCTGCCAAGATTGCTTGTGCCTGGGAATTCTTTCAGACTAAAAGAACCCTCAAAGAATTTCCTAGAAATCCTTCCTAGGATTTCTTCAGAGCCAACAGACAGAACCCAGTCCTCCATCAGCTACTGGGTAATCCCTCTGACTTTCTGCACTGATGTGGAAAAGGGAAAGTGACTTGTTTTTTCCAGTTTTCTTTGGGGATCTCAATCCTTGCCCTACCTCCTTTCCTCCCCATTAACCCACCTGTTCAGGAGGCAAAAAAGAAAGAAGATCCTGGGTAACCAACCATGGGGGGGCCCTTTAAACAGAGGTTTACTTAAGCTTGTTAAAAGGGGCTGAGGAGATAGAGCAGAGGAGGGTGACCAGAAGGAGAAAGACAAAAGATTCTTTGCTTCTCCTCTCCTTTGGACTACATTGCACGTGCCAAGTGCAGAAGCTCTTCAACCCCATAGAATCAAAAATGGTCTATTTTACCTCTGGGGATCCTCTCTTTCTTGTTTGCTCATCCACACTTCCCTTACCCCCCAACCTGAACTTCCTTTTTCAAAATTCCTTTCCCATCCTTAAAAATGACCCCCAGCCCACCCTGCAGCTCAGAGTGAATGTAAATAATAATTCTTTGTCTTTGGGCCAGCAACGATGGGCATCTTATCCTCCCAGGTGGATGATGATGATGATGATGATGATGATGATGATGACGATGATGATGATGATTTTCTTTTACAGGCGCCATGCCTGTACTCACTTCATAAAGGGACCCATTCCCTTTCGTAGATGTTGCAACAGTCAAAGTGAGAGCTGGAAAAGATCTTCCCTTCAAAAAGGCCCAGGCCTCCCTCTGCCTCCTGTACCATCTCTAGGCCCCCTGATGGATCCTTAGCCTCTGAGCCCAGGTGGCCTTTGGAGACAAAATGAGTCTGCAGACTTTGTTCAGCCCTGCATAACTCTAATCCAAATCAGTTGTAAATCATGTCCTCCTGTCACTGATGTGTCCTCATGGAATAGGAAGGACAAACCACACCCAGACCCTTCTTACCTCTCTGGTCTTCCTCCCTATCCTGTCCTATGCCTTCCTGGCTAGTCAGAGTCCGAGGGTCCGGGGTTCAGGACAGACAGTCAAAGGAATCTTCCTCAGTCCTCTGCGCCCTCCTGTCCCAATCCCCCTGAATGAAATCATCAAAAAAAAAAGACAAGGTGGAGGGATGGGGACACGGGAGTTTCTCTCAGGGAGCTGGCAAGCCGGGTCTACGCAAGCCACAGCAATGAGGGACCTGGGCCAAATCGGTGGACGTCGGATTAGAGTGAATTGGCGGCTCTTGGAGTCTGCACAGGATATGACTGGTGACTGCAAACATGCAGAGCTTAAAATGTCTGGTTTAGTCCCTGGCAGAGACTTGCACAAAGCGGCCCAGAAACGTCACCTTGGGGCACTGGCAGCAGGTCTCCCTGTCTCAGAAGGGCTTGTTGGTGCAGTCCTTGGCTGTCCCCTGATGCCTGAAATGGTGCTTGGGTGCCTTCCCATTCAGCTGCTGGCCGTCTGAAAGTGAGAGTGAAGGTCTCTGGAGGAGAGGAGGTGTTCGGAATCTCTCTTTTGCTCCTCTTCCAGGGAGAGCTGGGGAGCGGCAGGAGAGCTGGGCTGCTGGGGGGAGTCACCCGCAGCTGGGCAGCCGGAGACTGTCGCCAGCAAGTCAGCGGGCCTTGGACGCTGCCACACCCTTCCGGGCTGGGCGGCTACAGACTGGCTGAGAGAGAAGTGGCATGGACAAAGGCCGGTCTGGAATTCAGAGATTGAAACTGGGTAATTCCATTAGGAAGGAGTAAGTGCCTGAGTCCTCTGAGAGCAGCTTCATTCTCATTGCTACACTGATAGAGAAGCTTTTAAGAAATGCAGAACAAAGCCTTCACCCAGACAACCAAAAGCTAGGGTTGGTGCCTCCAGAGCAGGTCAGGATGCACCTGCTTCGGTTCAGCAGCAGTTGGAGACTGATAGGTCCTGTCCAGCCCGTTTACAGCAGGCTTCTCTTCCTACTGAAACAAACTGTGGACAGCTTTGATTAATTATTGACTATTAATGAATTTTTATACTTTTATTTTAATTTTAGTTTACATCATTCATTTCCATGAGATTTTGAGTTCCAATTTTTCCCCCTGTCTTTCCTCTACCCCCACCCCAAAATAGCAAGCCTACTGAGTACTCCTTTCCCCAATCTGTTCTCTCTTATATCCTTCCCCACCCACCAACTTTCTAGTTGGGCAAGATGGATTCCTATGCCCCAGTGCCTGTGTATCTTATTTCCCAGTTGCCTGTAAAAAAAAACATTTTTTAAAGCATTTGTTTTTAAAACTTTTGAGTTTCAGATTTTTTACCTTCTTTCCTCCTCACCCACCCCCACTTGGAAAATAAGCAAAGCAATAAAGGTTGTACATGTGCAGTTACCCAAATTGTTTCCATAGTAGTTATATTGTGAAAGACTATATTTTCCTCCATCACATCCCGCCCCCACTTATTCTATTTTCTCCTCTGACTCTGTCCCTTTTCAAAAATGTTTGCTTCCAACTACCCTCTCGCCCAATATGGCCTCCTTTCTATCACACCCCCTCTTATTCCCTTCCCCCCAGTTTCCTGTAGGGCAAGATACCCAATTGAGTGTGTATGGTATTCCTTCTGTAATCCAAATTCAATGAGAATAAGGTTGTCCCATTTCCTTTTACCTTCCCACTCTTCCTCTCCATTGTAAGTGTTCTCTTGCCTCTTTTATATGATATAATTTACCCTAATCTATCACTCCCTTTCTCCTTCTCCCAATAAATTTCTCTCTCACCTTCTAATTTTATTTCTTAGACATCATCCCTTCATATTCAACTCCTTCTGTGCCCTCTGTCTATGTGTACTTGAACATACAAATGCCCATACTCACATATATATTTATATACACATACACCCTCCTTTACATACATATAAATGTATGTGTACATGTATACATATATATTCCCTTCAACTATTCTCATACTGAGAAAAGGTCTGTGAGTTACAATGTTGATTTTTCCATGTAGGAATGTAAGTAGTTCAACTTTAGTAAGTTCCTTATGATTTCTTTTTCCTGTTTACCTTCTCATCCTTCTCTTGCTTCTCGTATTTGAAAGTTGAATTCTCTGTTCAGTTCTGGTTTTTTAATCAAGAATGCTTGAAAACCCTCTATTTCATTGAATGACAATATTTCCCCCTGGAACATTATACTCAGTTTTGTGGGACAGGTGATTCTTGGTTTTACTCCTAGCTCCTTTGACCTCTGGAATATCATATTCTAAGCTTTTTGATCCCTTTGTGTAGAAGTTGCTAGATCTTGTGTTATCCTGATTGTGTTTCCACAGTACTCAAATTGTTTCTTCGTGGCGACTTGCAATATTTTCTCCTTGATCTAGGAACTCTGGAACCTGGCTATAACATTCCTAGAAGTTTTCTTTTTGTGACCTTATTCAAGAGGTGATCAGTGAATCCTTTCAGTTTCTATTTTGTCCTCTGGTTCTAGAATATTGGGGCAATTTTCCTTGAGAATTTCCTGAAGGATGCTTTCTAGGTTCTTTTTTATCATGGCTTTCAGGTAATTCAATAATTTTTAAATTGTCTCTCCTGGATCTATTTTCCAGGTCAGTGGTTTTTCCGGTGAGATATTCCACATTGCCTTCTATTTTTTTTATTTGTTTGGATCTGTTTAATAGTATCTTAACTTCTCATAAAGCCATTAGCTTCCATTTTCCCCAATTAAATTTTGAAGGAATTATTCTCTTCAGTGAGTTTTTGAAATTTCTTTTCCATCTGGGCAATTTGGCTTTTTAAGGCATTCTTCTCATTGGC
>CM053594.1:32869-67058 GCA_028646575.1 Pseudocheirus occidentalis | reverse complement strand
TTCTCTCATTTGGTCTTCAAAGTCCTTTTTCAGTTGATGTATAGCTTCTAGGCATTCTTCACGTGTCTTGGAAGCATTTGTTGTGGGAGTTCTGACTGGGTTGTCTTCCTCTCATTCCATGCTTTGATACTTTTTGTCCACAAAAAAAGGATTCTAGAGTTTTATTGCTGTTTTTATTTTGCTTCCTTTTCATCATGTTGGCCAGTCAGTTAATTGGTTGGATTTTTTTTATCTCTGTGAAACTCTGCTTCCAGAGGGGAAAGCTCTGTTCTAAATCTATAGGGTTTTCCCAGCTCCCGGAGCTATTAGGTGGGGGGTGTTGCAAGTCTCCCCATGTTTGGCTTTCTGAAAGCGCACCCCAGGACCACCACCCAAGACCACGATCCGGATCCAGGTGGCTCAAGGCAAGAGCACTTGGCCCTGATCAGTCGATTCAGCCCCCCTGGAGTCTGCAGGCCAGGGGCTCTGAAGCAGACCAGTGAGGCAGTTCCAGTAGTTCCCCTCCCCCACTGCTTCCTTGCCCTGGGGGCAGATTTGCCGAACTGCTTTTCCTCCCCCAAATTAATTTTCAAAGTTTCACTTTCACTTTCACTGACCATCTAATCCTGGTTTGCTGGATGTGAAGATTCCCTCAGGTGCAATAGATCTTCTGTGAAGTAGACTCAAGCTGCGGCTTGGGAGGCTCAACTCCTCCTGACCACCTTGGGGCCTGGCCTGGCCGTGGCTGCAGTTTTGGGATGGGCCAGTCTCTGCTCCAGGGCGAGCTGCCCCTCTTCCGTCCCCGTTCCTCACACCTTGGCAGATGTGGAGGTGCTGGAGGCTGTAGAGCCTCTCCTCTGCAGAAGGAATCTACTGTTGATTGGCTTACAGTAGGTCTGCTCATTGCCACTGTTTGGAGTAGGATGGTCACTTGTGATTGAGATGTTGGGAACATGCCTGCTGGCTGCGTTGGCATTGTAAGTGTACCAGGACCCTCATATGCTTCACTAACTTGTACTGAGGTTGACATGGGTCACTGGAAACATTTCAGAAAGTATTCTGAAACGGATGATTAGCGGCAGCCACCAAGGCCCTGCTCAACTCCAAGATTGGTGTCTTGGTTCTGTGAGACTCCTTCACACCTTGAGTTGAGGTCGTGAATCAGGAGACACCAGGCTGTCACTGAGGAGGAAGCTCCATGGGACCAGGGCTTTAGAGCTACCACAGACATTAGATGTCCTCTAGCCCAATACTTTCATGGTTCAGATGAGGAAACTGTGACCTTGGAGGAGATAAGCAAGGGACTGACTCAAGGTGACACAGGCAGTAAGTGATGGAGTTGGGATTTGAACCCACAACCTCTGACTCCAAATACAGTGCTCTCCCCACTGTGCCACACTGCCTTATCCTCCATGTCTGGCTGCCAACCTTCTCTCTTCTAATTTAAGAGAAGCAAAAAGGAGAGAAGAGCTGTCTGATTTCTCTACAAAAGACCCCACTCTCTTCCCTGTCCTTGTCCCCTTCCCTCAACAAGTTTTCTTCATGATTCAGTTAGGTAACTTCTCACAGATGTAGACCAGAGGTTCAAGGGAGATGTCTTCCCCAAAGGCCACTGCTTTTCCTTCCATTTCTATCATTGCACCCCTGGGACAACTACACAGTGAACAAACCAGTGATGTACAGTAGCTCTTTTTTTTTTGGAGGGCAGTTGGGGTTAAGTGACTTGCCCAAAGTCACACGGCTAGTTAGTGTGTCAAGTGTCTGAGGCTGGATTTGAACTCAGGTCCTTCTGACTCCAGGGCCGGTGCTCTACTCAATGCGCCACCTAGCCACCCCCAGTAGCTTTTTTAGTATGGTCTGAATGACTGGGTGCTAACTATATACATAAGTGAGAAGTACAACAAGGTCACATTGTTCACTTACCCTTATCAATATGGTGGCATCACTCTAGCCTAGTGGGGGGATTGTTTATACTCTGCATCGAGAAGAATGTCACCCAAAACTAGGGACATGCTGGGGAGAACCCCCCAGATGAGGCCTCTGAGGACAAGAACTAGAAGAATAACCCTCAGAGGGACTCCTGGAACCCTGAAGGGTGAGGAAGCAGGAGCTGAGTCTCTGAGGAGCAGGCCTGCTAGCTTGAGGGGTAGCTGGAGGAATAAGCAGAGATAGTGTGTTAATGCTCATTGAGTGACTGACTGATGGAACACCTATCAAACTTTCCTCGCAGGCACAAGAATCCTTGGTTGTTTCTTCTGTGGGGGTGTGACCAAGGTGGACGGTCACCAGGCTTGTGGAAGAAGGTCGCCATCCTCCTGGATGGTCCTCTGCCTGGGAAGAGTCCCCTCCATCCCAAATATGTGCTGTGGTGCTCGAGAATCACTGCTCCTGCAGAGACCAAAGAAACAGAACAATATTCCACTTGTACTTTCTGGGCTTTGAAGCTTTGCCAGGCTGATTATATATGTTTTTGTTTGACCCTCACAATATCCCAGTGAGATTGGTGCTCTTATTATGTCCATTCTACGGATAAGGAACCTGAGGGTCAGAGAGGTTAAATCACTTTGGCAGGATCACACAGCTGAGATGTCTGGGGCAGGAGATGACTCTAGGTCTCCCTGACTGCCAGCTGAGCCATCAGTCTGTTCCATCCTGACATCTCCATGCCTAGAATGGTGGATGCTCCAGTGACCCCACCAATGTGGACAGTTGATCCCCCCATTAATGACCTCACAGCAGTCATGCCCTCTGCAAAGTCCTATTATAGATGGGGGCAAGATCAGCTTCATTGACCATGGAAAGGGTCCATCTGTATTACTAAAAACTTGTGTAAGGACATGGTAAAATTAATCAAGGTCCAGTGTTATTGACTGAACTACAAGAGGGAGGAAACATCCAGTTATTTACAAAAACCTTTAAATTACCATCAGGCCCCCTACTCACCTGAAACACAAGCCATTCTCTTTCAATTGTCACAGGAAGCAGGATTCTGCCCATAACTTATTTGTTAAGAAGGGGAGGCTGGCACCTTCTGTAGCTGACAGTCTGAGAGGGTTGCCTGGGCCACTAAGTGTTCAAGTGATTTGCCCAGAGTCACATAGCCAAGATGGCTCAGAGGCATAATTTGAACCCAGGGCATCCTGACTTTGAGGCCCCCTCTCTTAAATGATAAAGAGCATGTGGAGGTTGATGGCCCCAGGCATCGCAGACTCAACACATCCAGAAGAGAACTCTGGGTTCCTCCCCTCTCCCCTCCACAGGGCAGCGCACCCCTGAAAGATCAGGACGGGTCTTGTCTTGTGTCTGTGTCTCCAGAACAGCAGAAGCTCATGTTCTGGGTGCTGCGGGTCTGGCCACTATTTTAACCCCAAGGAGCCGATGCTGAGATGGAGCTTTTGTACCACCAGCCCTGAGCTGACATCCCCAAGTCGCCGTTTTGTGCCTCTGAGGCTATAGGGTCTGGGAAGAAGTGCTGAGCTGAGCGCCCAGAGAGTGGGATCTTAGGTCAGTCAGGTAACCTCCTTGAGGCTCAGTTTTCTCAGCTATGGAATGGGGATAATAACAGCTGTCTCTTCAGCAAGCCTGTCCTATGGAGGAGAGGTGGTACTGACCCTGGACACTACTTAGCTTTGGTCTGTCCAGGGGTTGCCTGGTCTCACTCAGAGTGATTCTGCCAGGGGTAGAGGAAGAAGAGAGGGATTCTGCTCATGTTCTGGAGCATTCTGTCTCTCCACCTGGCCTCAGTTATGCCTGAAAGGAATTCTAATGGTGGCCAGATGGAGCAGCAAATAGAGCACCACCTCTGGAGTCAGGAAGACATGAGTTCAAATCTGGTCTCTTAACACATAGTAGCTGTATGACCTCTGGCAAGTCACTTAACCTCAATTGCCTTCCCTCCCCCTCCTCCCACCCCCCCAAAAAAGGAATTCTTATTCTCTGTGAAAGAAGAAAAGAAGGCCAATTCACTTTGATAAAATATATTAACTATTTTCCAGGGATCAATGAGGAGGGCTTGGCTCACAGAAAGCATGAGATCCACACTCTGCTGAGGAACATTTACCAGCCAGGCCCTGAATCCAGCCTCTGAGGCCACAAAGTGTGGATCATTGTTTGCAGCTTGTGCTCAGTTTGGGCTGACCATTGACACCAAGGAAAGCTAAGTGCTCCACCAGCTGCTGCCAACCCGTCCATGCATGGAATCACCAGTTACAACAAAGGGAAAAATTCTGAATGCTGTGGGTCGGGTTGCTTACGTCGGCTGTGCACTTTCCAGGAACGTAAACATTGACAATGAGGTTTATGAAGGCATTGCCAGAGCAAGCTCAGGGTTTGTGAGGCTCTGAAGGAAAGCCTGAGAGAAAAGGGGCATTAGATGGATTACCAAACGGAAGGTCTACAGAACCATGGTGCTGACCTCATTGTTGTCTGTCTGTGAAACCTGGGCAGTCCATGGCACCAAGCCAGGAAATGGAATCGCTTCCATGTGAATTGTCTTCAGAAGACTCTGAAGCTCCCCTGGCAGGATAAGGTACCGGACACTGAGGTCCTTTCTTGAACTGAACTGCCAAGAATTCAAACTGCTTCAGAGAGAGCAACTCCATTGGGCTGGCTATGTTGTGCAAATGCCAAATGTAAGTGCTTGCCAAAGTAAGCACTTATATGGTGGTGAGAAGGCAAGTGCCCATGTTGTGGCCAGGAGTGATACAAGAATACTCTTGAGGTCTCTCTGAAGAACTTTGGAATGGATTGTGTGACATGGGAGACACTGGCACAAGACAGCCCAGCAGGGGGTGCCCTCATCATGCTGTGCTCTGTGGGCAGAGCAGAAGTGAAGAAGCTCAAAAGGAACCTGAGATGCCCGAATTTAGAGGAGCCTCCAATTGTTCACTTGGACTGTCTGTGCCCCACTTATGGTGGAGCTTTCTGAGCTTATGTGGGTCTGAGCAGCCACAGTCATATTCATTGTAATTTGACTCTAACATAGTGATGTCATTTTGATTCTCTGAGAATGAAGTAAAACAACCAATCACAGACAAGTCACTTGGCCTTTTTATTCCTCAGCTTTCTCCTCTGTAAAATGGGTATATTACCAATCATAGGTACATAACCTGGTCACTGTGAAGGTCAGATGAGATCATATATGAAGTGTTTTTTAACACAAACATCATTATTGTTATTATTACCTTTAAAAGTGACTTCTGCCTTTGAAGAGGACCCCCATTTTAGACAGAGACGCCTGCCTTACCACAAAGACCGAGCTTTAGTTTTCCCCTTTGTACAAGCTCGCTTCTCCTCCCGAGGATCTCTCCTGCTTGTGTGTGCACTGAAAGTCCTGCTGTTCACACCTTCTGAATGACAGTAAGTCATATTCCCAGGAGTTCTAGATAGATCAGGTCCATCCCATCATGGTCAAGAAAGCCCACTGCAGACCCTTGCTTGGCCTGGATAAAGTATCAGCCACGTTTCCGTCCGGGAAAATGAAACGTTATTTTCAGTGGCCCTGGAAAGCCAGTGCCTGATTACATGCTGATTTACTCAGGCTAGAGCAGAAGATGCAGAGATTGAAGGAGACGATAAAGGGTGGAGCCTTTTAAGCCTTCCTTCTTCCAGGAAAGAAAATGTCAAGTGTGTCCAGACGTCCTGGAATTCCTTTTTAAAAACCTGGGCTGGAGTCGCTGTGTCCCCGTGCTTGTCCCCAAGATCTCCAAGGGGTTCTGTGCATTTTTCTGCCAGAAGACAGCCTGTCAAAGCCAAGAGGATGTTGGAGACGGGGTCTCCATCCATAGACGCTCTGGCTGATGGCTCGTCATTATCAGCTTGACCAACCAAAGCAGCTAAAACAGTTAAACCATTTGAGGGGGATAGACGGTGCCTTATTCTACAACAGCAAAGATTATGTCAAAATCACTCCAAAATCTTTCCTGAATATTCTGCTTTTAAGTGTTATGTGAATGTCTCTGTTGTATGTGTCCTATTGGCCACTAGGTGGCGCTAGTGCTATGCCCGGAGCAGGGAAGCTCTGAGTTTAAATCCGACCTTGGACATTTACCAGCCCTGTGACCCTGAGAAAATCCCTTAACCTCCATTTGCCTCAGGTCCTTCACCTTTAAACATGGTGTCATAAGAGCACTTACCTCACAGGGCTGTTGCAAAGATTTAAAGAGACAATATTTGTGAATCACAGCCCAGGGCTTGACACCTAGTAGACAATAGTAAATGCTTGTTCCTTCCCCCCCACACCTCCACCCTCACCTTCTTGTCCAGACCCATAATTTCAATGGGACAGCAAACTCTCAGTATGGAAATTCCCTTCTCCTATGCCAGTCAGTCACTTGCTTGTGTCTTACAGCCTTCATCTGTAAGACTGTCTGAGAGCTCTGAGATGTCAGGTACCTGCAAAAGGGATCTTCCTGACTGCTAGGTCAGTGACGAGGAGGTAAAAGACAGAAAGACCCTAAATATGCAGCTGAAAGAGCCTTGGAGAACATCTGGTAGAACTCCATTATTCTACGTGTATCCAAGGCACACCATCTTTAACAGTGAAAAGGATGGAGAAAAGCGTCTGTGCACAGATTGATTATTGATTGATTTTCAAAAGATGTAAAATGTTTCTGGTTATCAAAAAACATTCTGATGTCCAATACGAGTAGAAAAAGAAGCGTGCTTTAATAAACACAGCAGATATGTGTGTATATATATATATACACACATGTATGTATGTGTATATGTATGCATGTGTGTACGTATGTATATGAAGAAACCCAGCTTTCAGGTAGTTGTGCAAAGAAAGTGATTGGAAGACTGTTCTCTTTGTCAACAAGGTGGAACGATGGGTAACTTTATATGAGCTGATGAAGAGTGCAGTGAGCAGGACCAGGAGGGTGGTTTGTACAATAACAACAACTTTGAAAGACTTAAAATTCTAGTTGCTACAGTTCCCAGCCAGGATTCTAGAAGGCTCGTGATGAAACATGCTGCTCGCTTCCTGACAAAGAGGTGATGAGCAGATGTGTGTAGACATATATGTGTGTGTACATGAAATTATGTATGTACATATATAAATACAAGGGGTTCCAAAAAGGCTAAGACACTTCGGACACCTTATCTATCAGCGTCCATCAATCCTCTTTCTCTCAGTCTCTGGATAACTGTAAGTTCCATGATTTTTTCCATGCCTAACCCTAACCCTCAGTTTGATACCTTGTAAACTGGTCCTTCAGCCTCCTCTCAAGTATATTCTCCTCTCTCCCTGTACTAGCAGCTCTTCCTGCCTTTGCTTTCTCCTCTCTTTTTTTCTTTTTGGAGTGAGGAAGGCAGGACAATTGGGGTTAAGTGACTTGCTGAAAGTCACAAGGCTAGTGTGTCAAGTGTCTGAGGCCAGATTAGAACTCAGGTCCTCTTGATTCCGAGGCTGGCCTTCTATTCACTGTGCAACCTAGCTTCCCCCCCCCCCTTTTGCTCTCTTAAATGCCTTTTTCCTTCATCTAAAAGCATCTCAGAGACTTATAATTGAGGGTCCAGTTATGATGCATCCACTCTCCTTGATGGAGAAAATAGTTTTTTGTAGAATTTTTCACAAGTATTTTCTATTTTTTTCTTTTTCTTCTCCTCTTTCCATCTTCCTTCCTGAATGCCTTTGAGGTGATTTTGCTTTGTTGACTATTTTATAAAACTTTTTAAAGACTGGTTTACCTTCTCATGATTTTTCCACTTTTTGAGACTAAATTACTTGTAATCGACCATCATCCTTCTTGGTAAGAGTTTACAGAAATATTTCTATCATAACCCAGTATTGCCTTTAGCAACCCTCTCTCTCAATTTCTCTCTCTCTTCTTTCTCTCTCTCTCTCTCTCTCTCTCTCTCTCTCTCTCTCTCTCTCTCTCTCTCTCTCTCTTTAACATGTAAGTAAAAAGTTTGCTGACTAAGGTGTTTTCTGGACTCTTAACCTCCTTGCAGCCACTTATTTACATTGGTTCACTTTTGGATGAAGTCAGTCATTTCTGCTTTCCAATTTTTATTTTCAGTAGTTTGTCTAAATAATTTGGGGTTAAATCTTAATAAAATGCCATATCTTTCCAGACATGACTCTTTTTTCTTGTTTATTATAAATTACGATGCTCCTTCTGTCTCATGTGACCCACACAACAACCCTGAGAGGTTAGGTGCTATTATTCTCCCTATGTTACAGTTGAGGTAATAGAGACAGACAGAAGTTCAGTGACTTGCCCTCAGTCACACGGCTAGCGAATGACTGAAGCTGGATTTGAACTCAGGTCTTCTTGATTTAAGGCCAGTGCTCCATACATTGTGCCATCTACCTGTCTCTAAGGCTGGCGATGTGAGATGAAGCTAGGCTGTGGAAGCCTTTAAATGCTAGAGGAGTTTGTATTTAACTCTAGAAGCAATATGGAAGAACAGGCTTTATATAGGACAGTGCAAAAAGAGTTGGAAAAAATGAGATTATCATTGGCAAAATTGGGCAGATCCCTCTCATCAGGTGCTAATTCATCCATGAGCCCTTTCCTGAAGCCTCCAAGGAGTTAGCATTCTTTGTTTTGTTTTGTTTTTTAAATTTATTGACTTGTTTGTTTACTTTTAGTTTACAAGATTCAGTTATAGGTTCACTTGAATTTCAGATTTTTGCCCCCCTCCCCCATTGGTGGCATACAATCATGTATGGGATCTGCAAACACTTTCACATTGTACAGTAGTCTGGATGTATAGAAGCACTGTAATAAATGGAGCGAATAATGGGAAAGAAAAAAAAAGAAACAAAACCAAACATGGAAAAAAACAATAGTATGTGTTGCTTCAGTCTCCATTTATACTCTGGTACTTCTAGATCTTTCTCTGAGTGTAGAATCTCCTTCCATTCTGAGACTTGTAGAATTGTCTTTTAACTGTGTGTTGCTGAGAAGAGTCCAGTTTATCAAGGTTGGTCATCTGTGACCAAGATGTTAGCATTCTTGACCTTTTGAGATTACTTTCCATCATTTTACATTTCCCCCAATGGAGGGGACTGGTCAGTGAGAACCCAGTCCTTAGAACATGCCAATGTGTGCCTGAGACCAAGGAAAATGGAGGGTCAGGAGCCGACTGCTCCATGGTGCTCTGATTGGGGGCCTTTTCCTCCCCATTTCAAGCATGCACATATACCCTATGGCAGCTTCCCATCAGGTTTTAACTGGTTGCTGAATTGATACTGAGTGTGTAATGCAAAAGGCATAACCAGACAAAATAAGACTCTTCTTTGGTGACTTTCAAGGGGAAGAGGAAGAATAAAGACTAGAAGTTTTCAGGCATGGAGAGATGCAGAGCAGAGGCATAACAGACTGGTGCTTCTCTTTACAACAGGGTAGCCATGAGGCCATGAACACACGGCACCAATGTTTCTGTCTCTGTTTTGTTTATTCACTCCTGATCTTAGGTGACAATAGGGGAGACATAGTGGACAAGGTCATGACCCGGGGAATATCCAAAGAGGAAAGAATCCATACATTGTACCATCTACCTGTCTCTAGGTGCATCATAGGTCCATCATAGGTCCAACAACTGGAATCTCTAGCAGAATTAGCCAGGAGCAGCAGCAGCTATGCCTGGTGGGTCACCAGCCCTGAAAGGAGATATTGGGGCTGCCCTCTGGGGTGAGCTGGAATAGTGAGCCCAACACCTGGGAGATACCTATGAACTTATTCTGTCTCCCCAGAGGAAAGGGCTGTCTTTGTACTGTCCTTGTCTATCTAGTACCTAATCCTGGATTTTGCTTGAAAAAAGCCTGTTGAGTTCATGTGCATTTGACTCAAACCCCAAACCAATCACAAGTGAGTTTCAAATGATTCTCTGTGATTAGGCAAGGGAGCCGTCTGTGAGGTACAAGTAGATTAGAAGGTGGTGTATGTATGTATGTGTGTGTGTATGTATGCATGCATGTATGTATGTATGATGTACATATGTGTATATAAGAATATGTATATATCTATATCTATCTATAAATATATCCACACTTACTTATAGCCATCTGGGTGTGAGGGAGAAGAGGAAGGAGCAAAAAAGGCACCTACTCCTGGATCTTACTTGAAAAAGGCCTGTTGGGTCTTTCTGACTCCCTGCTCCAAACCTGTCTCCAAAGTTCATGCCCTGTTGATGGTGGAGGATGTCATTATTGGATACTTATTATATTTTAATTATTATTATATTTTAATAACCAGAGGTGGTGCGTAAACATTACAGTTAGAAAACCGAAGCCTCAGAGTGAGTACCTGAGCTTCCCAAAGCCACAGGACTATGAGCAGCTGCATCAGGATGTCACCCAACGTCAGGGTCATGCTCGCTGTCCACAGTGATAGTAGTAGCAGTGAATAACTAGCGTTTCTGTGAGCTTTAAGGCTTGCGAAGCTCTTCACAAATATTACCTCATTTTGTCCTCTCCATGTTCTTGGAAGGTGGGTCCAATAAGTGAATGGCTCCATGTAGCTGTAGCACCTGCAGCAGCCAAGGCCCAGTAAAACCATCTCAGACAAATAAACCAGGCTGAGGGTGACCAATGGGCCTCAAACCCATCAGTGAGTTAGGGGGACATCTACCCCAAGCACGTGAAGACTTGGTGGAATGGATGGATGGGAACAATGTGTTCCCAGTGCCATGAAAGCAGCTGAGGCGCATCTTATAGAAAGCTTGGAGCTTGTTCAGACAATGAAGGTGCCGGGTCATTCACTGCATCCCAGGCCACCTCCAGGCATCCCTACTTGTCTCTCCACTGGACTTCAATGACTTTAGAAAAGAGAGTGAGGCTGGTGACTGTGAGATTCTGCCTCACTTAAATTCAATTCATGAGCAAGTCAAGACATCACCTGTGAGGTCACTCATCCTCTTGGAAAACAGAATAAGCAACAAGAAAATGAATTAGAATTGTCGTAGAGTTATACATTTAAAGATGGAAGGGACCTTATGGATTATTGAATCAAAGACCCTCATTTTGCTGATGGAGAAAATGAGTCTCAGAAAGTCAGTGACTGGCTCAAAGCCATCTAGAAAGTGGTAGGATTTGAACCCAGGTTCATTGAGTAAATCTGTCTTTATATCCACTGGATCCTATGGCCTTTATATTTACTACCAGATTTGTTGAAGGAACTGACTCTTTAGTTTGGAGGAGAGAAGGGAAGGGATTAAGGGAATCATGTCCTGGGAGCAATTCCCTGAAAGTAAATAGTTTGAAGGATAAAGGCAGGTTATGGGCACAGCAGGGACCATAGATTTGGGGTCAGAAGAGACTTGAGAGTCTCCCACCAATGCAGGTCACCACCTTCTCCACAGTGTATTGTTTTAGTGAGGTGTCCAGACCAGCAGGGTCAAACAGAAATAGAAAAGGATCCCTGGGGCCTTGCAGTGATTTAGAAAATCATAAATTAATGGCATGTATGTTGTGTTATACTTCTGTGAAACCTTTTCCAATGACATTTTTATCTGATTTGGCCAGTACTAGAGAGTTTGACGCTTCTGGTCTAGAGCACTGATAGTTTAAATGACTTGCCCAGGGTCACACAGCAGTAGGACACAGCAAAGCAAATATTAGTCGGTTGGTTGGTTGGTTGGAAGGTGTGATGCCTCTATTTGCCTTAGTCTTTTCATGTGTGAAATGAAGAAAGATAACTTGTTCTCCGACTAACTACAGGGTTATAATGAAGGTAATGAGTATGCACTTGGAATTCCTTGGAAGAAGATCATATATCTGGCACCTAACCTGCCTCATCTTACAAAAATGGGTCCAAAGTGATAAAGTGACTTCCAAAAACACCACACAGATAGTCAGGGGCAGTGGTAAGGTTCAAATCCAAAGGACCATCAGACCAGAAATTTGCTAATGGAAGGAGCCTTAGATACTATGTAGTCTATTTACCTTAATTTTACAGTGGAGAAAACTGACAACCCCAAAGTTAAGTGACTTACTTAAGGTCACATAGTGAGCAAATACCAGGGCTGGGATTTGGACTAGTACTGGAAGCTAAATCAGCTCTAAATTCAGAGTTTTCTCCTGCATCACTCTCTTGTCTTCTGATGTCACAGAGCATTGTTTTTCTGTCCTGTCACAAATGGAAATCTAGGTATACAAAGACCAAAATATGAAACAGTTCCTGCCCTCAGGGCACTAACATTGGTCCTGGGCATAGTAAGACTCTTCTGCATTAAAGATGCCATAGGGAAGGGAATAACCCCTTTTGGGTTAAAGATTGTGCTCTAGTGGGCTGCAGGTCCTCTGCTGTCAACAAATTATTTTACAAAATGAAAATTTAAAAAAAGGAAGCTAAGCAAAGTTCCAATGTTACACAGCACAGTAATAAGAGAGCTTCTTTGTAAGCAACCAATAGTTCCTCTGTCCCTCCTTAGAAAGCACCTGGATGGCTCAGTAGATGGAGTGCTGGGTCTGGAGTCAGAAAGACCTGAATTCAAATCTGGTCTCAGACACTCACTGACTGTGTGACCGTGGGCAAGTCACTCAACTTCTGTTTGCCTTAATCCACTGGAGAAGGAAATGATGAACCGCTCCAGTATCTTTGCCAAGACCACCCCATAGACATGTCTTCATCATGTTTAAGGAACAATGGGTGTATCAACCAGTCTGACTGGACTGGAGGGTTCATATGAGGGATTTGTGTAAAACTGAAGAGACAGGTATGAACGGGGCTAAAGAAACTGAACTTTCAGAGGTAGGCAGGGGAGGGGCATTGTTTTTGTTGTTTTGGGTTTTGAGCCAAGGAAGTGTGTGTGTGTGTGTGTGTGTGTGTGTGTGTGCGCACGCGTATGTGTGTTAGGGAGATACATAGAACAGCCATATATGGAAGGAGGTTGGATGGGAGGAAACTAGAGGCTGAAAAATTGATTAGTAATGAGGCTACTACGGTACATCAGGTGTGAGGGGATGGCCACCTGAACAAGGTGTTGGTGTAAGAATGGAATTTTACAACCCTCTAGTAACTTGGTTCTCAACCTTCTTAATGTCACAGCATTAGAGAGGTTGAGAACCACTGCTCTAGTAGGTCTGTGATGCTGTCAACATGGGCATTACCTCCAAGGAAGCAGAATGCAGCCAATTAGTTCCTGCTTATCCTTTCTAACTGTTGTCTGTGTCCTCCAGAAAATTCACCACCACTATTGTCCGTGTCCTGGACCTTCTTCACTTTCTCTTGCCTTCATGGGGATCCTAATGGTGCACCCAGGTTCCCCCACTCCTGTTATGTGGCTCTTTCTTTGTTTTTATTTTCTTCTCATCATATTTGTCTCTGATAATATTCTTTACAGAGTTCTGCCTTTTTCACCCCTCACTTATGATGTCTAGCAGTCTCATCACACCTATCAAGAGTCTCCAATTGCCCTTTGAATGATCCTCAAATTTGTTATTTTGGAGACAACATTACTCCATGACTCAGGCACATGACATCCCTGGAGGTAGATTGATATTAAAAATCTAGGCCTTTGTTTCAGGGGGAATTGGGGGTCATTGAGACGATTGTGCAGTTTTGCGAGGGCAGCACAACCAGTTCTTGTCCTCTTGTTCAAATTTGGGCCCATCTCTTTATTCATTATGTTTTTTTCCAAGACAGAGATGCAATTAAATGTATATATATACAAACGCACATATACACATGCATAGTATGTGTGTATTATACATATATATAGATATATAAGTTCATTTATTAAGTATATGGACAAATTATATAGTTCATCCATCAATACACATACATGTTATATTGTATATAATGTACATATGCAGATATGATGCATACTTGAAGGCATTATTATGCATGTATATGTAGTGTAAAAGTGATTATTGTTTAGTCTAGGATTGATATTTGGATGGACAAGTTATAGAACTCATTCATCAATACATACATACATACATTATATACAATAAAATATACACAACATAGTCTGATGTATTGATCAATGAGTTCTATAACTTGTCCATCCAAATACAAAACCGAGTCTAAACACCAGTCATTTCTCATCCCTTCTGGTTCATTCTTCTCTAGAATATCTTACAAAGAATTTTATATTCTAAGTGTCTATTGGCACTTAGGCAGAGAAAAATGGGAGTGGAACAGGGGGAGGAGGGTGAAATGCCATAGAAATTGTGAAGGCAGGACTCGGTGACTGTCGAGGGATCATGAGACTGGAAGAGAGAGACATGGTTGAAACTTCCCTGGTTTGGAGCTTCAGTGACTGAATGGTGCATCTACAGATATGGAGAATATGGAAATGGACTTTTGGGGGGGAGGTGTTATGGCTTTGGGGCAGCTAGGGTGATGCAGTGCTTAGAGTGTTGGGCATGGAGTCAGGAAGTCCTGAGACCAAATCCAGCCTCAGACATTTCCTAGTTGTGTGACCCTGGACAAGTCACCTAACCATGTTTGTCTCGGTCTTCTCATCTGTAAATTGAACTGGAAAATGAAGTGGTGAACCACTCCAGTATCTTTGACAAGAGCCTACACCCCATCAGTATTCAATATGAACAAGGCTCTCTCGAAGCTGTCTGAAAACAGACTTGAGATCCACTTATATTACAGATGAATGCCCTGGATTTGGGCCTTTTTTTGGCACCTCAAATTCTGCTGGTTCCACTAATTACCTGTGTGATCTTGAGCAAAGTTTGACATCTCTGGGCCCCAGGTCCCTTATATGTAAAATGAAGGGACCAGACAAGATGATTTCAAAGGTTCAAAGGTTCTTTCCAGTTTTATCCCTATGGTCCTATAATCTCTCTAACTACATGAGGCTTCACTCCTTTTGACTCACTACTGATAAGGAGGCTTCTTCCTTAGCAATGGAACGTTTCCATAATGGCTTTCACCAAGGAGAAATATGGCAGGTAGATGACCTCGCTTTTTGACCTTAATCTCATTGGATTTCAATGTATTTGGGGCAGTCGTATGGGGGTAAGGGGAAGAGATTCTTCTGTAGCTTCCAAGTCCTGATCACCATCTCTTAGCTCCAAGAAGTTCCCTATCAAATTTCCGACAATCTCTTTTATCCCATCAGTCACTCAGGCCGTTCTCCTGAAATGGGCTCCATCTAATTCTTTTAAAAGGTCCTTTTCTTCTCCTTGATCACAAAATTGCAGAGAAATATTGACTGACATTTGAACGAGCGATGGGGAGACATATTCCCCACTAGATACATCCATCGTCAATGTGTGAAGTGCATGAGGAAGTCAGTTTGCTACACGGGGGAATAACAGGGAACCAGGAGTGAGGACAATTGAAGGGCAATGCAGTACCCAGGCATCCTCTATGGGGTCTGGGCCAAAGGTCAATCAGAGCTGACAATTTTCACTGATAGCTTCAAGCTCAGTCCTTTGGTTATGGCCTTTCTGGAGTCTTGACAGAATCTGGTCCGTGGGGTCATGAAGAGTCAAACTAACTAGGGCAGAACTAGCTTTTGAGTCTTGGTTTTTTCTTCCTTGAAATGGGTCCACAAAGATTTTCCTGGGACCAGAGGAAGCAGTGTGAGGAAAGCCCCTTGCAAGTGAGATAAATGTAGACCCTTCAAAGACCCAGGATCTTCCTTCCCTCATTTACATGGAGGATGATGCTCTGGACCAGGTGGTCATCACTGGCATTTACCTGGAGTTCTGGCTAGTCCCCATATAAGTCTGGCTCTCCTGTACAGATGTTGGTGGGGAGGCAAGGGGCTTTGAGGGCGCTGCATGGGAGCCCCATTCCCTAGACTGCAGGTCCAAGGTTTATTCCATCTTTTAGGAATCTATGGATGGAAGGGAGGAGACGTGCAGAAGAAAAGCTGACAGATAATGCTCATAAAACAAAAACATGCATGAATAAGATCCTCTGTGTGGCATTCACTTTCTACAGGTTCAGGAGAAATTGTTCCACCTCAGGCTGATCCTCAGTCTCAGTCTCTGTTTGGAGCCGGAGGTACCTTTGGGATAATGGCCCGAGTGTCACTTGTAAGTCACCTGCTCTGTTCTAGGCACTCTACTAAGCATTTAGACAAAGGCAGAAACAGCCCCTGCCCTCAGGGAGCCCACATTCTGATAGGGGAGAAGATGACAAGTAACTGCTTACATGAAAGCTATAACCAGAGTAGATGGGAGGCAATCTTACAGGGAAGAGAACAGCTGGATGAGGGAGACTGGGACAATGGAAGGAAGGAAAAGGCCTCCAGGAGAAGGTGGGATTTGAGGCCTAGATACAGCCAGGAAATCTTGGGAAGAGAGGGAAGCAGAGCCTCCCAGGCTCCCCTCAAAGGCTGCCTCCTCCATGAAGCCCTTGCCATATCTCCTTCCCAGTTCTGCCTTCGCCCACCACACTGTTTCTTGTCCCCAGCTTTTTAACAATGTTGTAACCCCTCAGGGCCTGGAACATGGTGGCCATTACACAAGGAAATACTTGTCAATCAGCTGATTGTTGACTTTAAGGGGAAATTTGTATGAAGCAGTTGCCTGATTGTCAGAAAGATGGTGCCTTGGTCCCTCATGTTCCGCCATTTCCCTCATAGTCTCTCCCCAAGTCTTTTTTCTTTGACTTCTGAAAGGATCTGCTCCTCTTCTGTAGAGAACTTCTACAGGGGTCCCCCGGCCCCACTAATGGAATGTTCCCCTCTCCCATACAAACTTGTGTAAGGTTATAGGGCAGATAATCAGGAGGCCAGGTAGTCTTGTTTGTTAATGCCTCCGGACATGATCTTCTGATATAACCCTAATAAATTGCTAAAGAAGTTTCAGGGCAGATAATCACCAAGACAGGGAGTCTTGTTTGTTTGTGCCTCCTCACCTGGACCTAGGATAAAGCCTTAATAAATAAACTAGCCTTAAGCTAGGGTAAAGAATGATCAAGGTCAAAGGAGGGCCCTTGTACATTGTCTGCAGTGTTTTCTGGTCATGTAAGTCTTCTGCTGGGGGACATATAAACTCTGTGGTCTCCTTGTGTCTTCGGCTCTGTATGAAATGGCTCTGAAATAAAGACTATTGATTACACCCCCTCTCTTTATTCTCAACAGTTTTTGGCCCACCCAACTGTGAGGGTCTCAGAAGGGCTTGTTAGGGCAGTCCTTGGCTGTCCCCCACCATTTGAAACAGTGCCTACATGTCTTCCCATTCAGCTAGGGCAGCCTGAAAGTAAGAGAAAGTGAAGGCCTCTGGAGCAGAGGCAGGGTTCTGGAGCCAAATGGACTCTCTTGCTCCTCCTCCAGAGAGAGCTAGGGAGACGCAGGAGAGTGGTACTGCTGTGGGGAGTCACCCGCTGCTGGGCAGCTGGAGACGGTAGGGAGCAAGTCGGCCAGCCTCAGAAGCTGCCGCATCCTTCTGGGCCGGGCCACTATGGACTGGCGAGAGAAGTGGCATGTGCAAAGGCCGACCTGGAATTCAGAGTTTTAAATTGGGTGATTTTGTTATGAAGGAGTAAGTGCCCAAGTCCTCATGGTGGCTGAGAGCTGCTTCATTCTCATTGCTATGCTGATAAAGAAGCTTTTAAGAAATGCAGAACAAAGCCTTCTTCCAGACAACCAAGAGTTAGATCGGCCGCCTCTGGAGCAGCTTCAGACAGTCAGGGTGCACCTGCTGTGATTCATCAGCAGTTCAAAACTGATAGGTCTTGTCCAGCCCATTTACTGCAGGCTTCTCTTCCTATTGATACAAACTGCAGACAACTTTTCTGTGGTACCTGCATTATTGCACACTGGCCACATGTTAATGGCTTGGGGCCATTAGTTGTCCAATCTGCAGACAGACTGTTACTCTTACCAGCATTTGGTGAAGATAATAATCAGACTCAGGAAGTCTCAGAATTGCATCAAGATATTAATTACCATAATCGAGGATTCTCAAGACAACCCAGATTGACTGTGGAAAGAATTATGGATCTGTCCACTTTCCTGAGACATGCATTGAAGGAAATGTTTTCAATTGAGGATCTTTTCTGGACGCTCTGCAGCAGGATATTACTTTGTTTTCTGGGAGCTTTTTTTCCGTCTGGTATTACACTTGAATTTTGTTCCTAAAGACTTCTTTGCAATTCTAGGATTTCTAGATGATTTCTTTGTCATCTTTTTGTCATTTATGTACATCTCAATCATGGATCCAGAAATATTAACACAAAGGCTAACTAGACAAAATAAATGAATGTTGCTTGAGCTTATATGGAAAATGATGCAAAAAAACCATAACAAAACACTTGAATATCATTGCACGGTTTCAAAAACCTCTTAGGAAATTTTACCAACTGGAGCTTTATCTATCAGTGTATTGGAGGTTGCAATACTGAAATCAGATTTATAACCATCTAAGCAATGTTTATTTATTCAGTAATTAGCTCTACAAAACAGCATCTTCTGAAAGTCACTATATGGGGGTATTAAGTAAAAAAGAATATTTCTATATCTTGACTTTACCTAGCCCTCAAAACTAAACCAACTGGTTATGTAGAAAGTTATTATTAAATTTGCAATTTATCCACTGCCTTCCTATATGAAATATATTATAATTGCAATTTTCTTGTTATGGTAAAATGTTACATAAATGTTTTCCTTTTAAAAAATTTATTTATTTACTTTTCTTTTACAACATTCAGTTCCACAGTCCCTTGAGTTTCAAATTTTCTCCCTGCCTCTCTCCCCCATCCCCGTCCACCTGGCAGCATGCAACCAAATATAGGATCTACAAATGCCTTCACATTAAATATTAGTCAAGTTGTAAAGGATTATAACCAGTGGAGTGAACAATGACAAAGAAGAAACAAAACAGAATAAAATGTGGGGGGAGGGAATGATCAAGTAGTTTGCTACAATCTGCATACAGGCTCCGTAATTCTTTCTCTGGATGAGGATATCCCTTTCCATCATGAGCCTTTTGGTGTTACTTTATGACGCTGCATTACTGAGAGGAGCCCAGTCTATCCAAGTTAGTCATCACACGGACGATGTGTCTAATTGTGTACAAAGTTGTTCTAGTTCTGCTGTCATCACTCAGCATCAGTTTATATAACTCTCTCCAGGTTATGAAGTCCATCTGCTCCTCATTTCTTATAGCGTAATCGTATTCCATTACATTCATTTAACCACAATTTGTTTGGCCAATCTCCAATTGATGGGCATCCCTTTCGTTTCAGTTCTTTGCTACCACAAAAAGAACTGCTATAAATATTTTTGTATGAATGGATCCTTTTCCAACTTTTTTGATCTCTTTGGTATACAACTCTAGAAGTGGTATGGCCAGGTCAAAAGGTGTGCAATTATTTTTATCCCTTTGGACATAGTTGCAGATTGCGCTCCAGAATGGTTGAATCAGTTCACAACTCCACCAACAATGCATTAGTGTCCAATATTTCCACATCCTATCCAGCATTTATCATTTTCCTGCTTTGTCATGTTAGCCAATCTGACTAGTGAGGTGTGCTACCTCAGAGTTGTTTGGATTTGCATTTCTCTACTCAATAGTGCTTTAAAGCATTTTTCATACGCTTATAGATATCTTTAATTTCTTCCTCTGAAAACTGCCTGTTCGTATCCTTCGACCATTTATCAATTGTGGAATGACTTGTATTCTTATAAATTTGACTCAATTCCCTGTATATTTTAGAAATGAGGCCTATATCAAAGACACTGGTTGTAAAAATTCTTTCCCACTTTTCCACTTCCCTCCTAATCTTAGTTACACTAACTTTATGTGTGCAGAAACTTTTCAATTTAATGTGATCAAAATTATCCATTTTGCATTTTGTCATGCCCTCTATTTCTTGTTTGGTCATAAATTCCTCCCTTCTCCATAGATCTGACAGGCAAACTATTCCTTACTTTCCCCGATTGCTTAGTCTCAGACTTTATATCTAGATCACGCACCCATTTAGATTTTATTTTGGTGTAGGATGTAAGATATTGGTCTATGCCCAGTTTCTGCCATACTGTTTTCTAGTTTTGTTTTGGTTTTTGTCAGATAGTGAATTCTTATGCCAGAAGCTAGGTTCTTTGGGTTTGTCAAACAGTAGATTACTATGGTCATTGACTGCTGTGTCTCATGTACCTCATCTGTTCCACTGATCCGCCACTCTGATCCTCAGCCAGTACCAAGTAGTTTTGAAGATTGAGTCTTTATAATACAGTTTAAGACCTGGTGTGGCTAGGCCAACTTCTCCAGCATTTCTTTTCATTAAATCCCTACATATTCTGGACCTTTTGTTCTTCCAGATGAGTTTTGTTACTTTTTTCTAGCTCTATAAAGTAATTTTCTGGTAGGTTGACTGGTATGGCACTAAATAGGTAAATTAATTCAGATAAAATTGTCATTTTTATTATATTAGCTTGATCTAGCCATGAGTGATTGATGTTTTTCCAATTAGTTAGATGTGACTTTATTTGTGTGAAAAATGTTTCTTAATTGTGTTCATATAGTTCCTGGGTTTGTTTTGGCAGGTAGATTACCAAATACTTTATAATATCTACTATAACTTTAAATGGAATTTCTCTTTCTATTTCTTGCTGTTGGACTTTGTTAGAAATATATAGGAATGACAAGGATTTATATGGGTTTATTTTAGATCCTGCAACTATGCTAAATTTATTGATTATCTTAAGTAGTTGTTTACTTGATTCTCTAGGATTCTCCAAGTACATCATCATATCATCTGCAAAGGGTCATAGCTTAGTCTCTTCTTTGCTTAATTTGATTCCTTCAATTTCTTTTTCTTTTCTTATTTCTAGTACCAAATTGAATAAGAAGGGTTATAGTGGGCATCCTTGTTTCACGTCCCCTCCTCCCCCACCATCTTATTGGAAATGCTTCTAGCTTATCTCCATTACATATAATACTTGCCGATGGTTTTAGATAGATTCTACTTATTATTTTAAGGAAGACTCCATTTATTCCTATACGTTCTAGTGTTTTTAATAGGAATGGGTGTTGTATTTTGTGAATGGCTTTTTCTGTAACTATTGAGATAATCATATGGTTTCTGCTAGTTTTGTTACTGATATGATCAATTATACTGATAGTCTTCCTAATATTGAACCATCCTTGCATTCCTGGAATAAATCCTACCTGATCAAAGTGTATTATCCTCGTGATAGGTTGCTGTAGTCTTTTTACTAACATTTTATTTAACATTCTTTCATCAAAAAAATAAAACAAAACAAAATTCTTGCATTTACATTCATGAGGGAAATTGATCTATAATTTTCTTTCTCCATTTTGTCTCTTCCTTATTTGGGTATCAGTACCATATTTGTGTCATAAAAAGAATTTGGTAGGACTCCTACAATTTTCCCAAATAGTTTATAAAGTATTGGAATCAATTGTTCTTTAAAAGTTTGATAGAATTTGCTTGTAAAGCCATCTTGGCCTGGATATTTTTTCCTAGGGAGTTCATGCATGACTTGTTCAATTTCTTATTCTGAGATGGAGTTATTTAAGCATTCTACTTCCTCTTCTGTTAATATGGGCAATTTATATTTTTGTAGATATTCATTCCTTTCACTAAGATTATCCAATTTATGGGCATATGATTGACAAAACTGTTGTTTTAATTTTCTCTTCACTGGAGGTAGATTCACCCTTTTCAATTTTTGATACTGGTAATTCGGTTTTCTTTTTTTATTATATTTATCCTATCAATTTTATTGGGGTTTTTTCATAAAAACCAGCTCTTAGTTTTATTTATTAGTTCAATTATATTATTTATTTCAATTTTATTCATCTCTCCTTTGGTTTTTAGTATTTCTAATTTAGCATTTAGTTGGGGATTTACAGTTTGTTCTTTTTCTATCAAGTATTCTTTAGCTGGCAAAGGTTTATTGATCCTCCACTTCAGGACAATAAGAGCTAACAGCTTCTTAAAGAACTCTCACCTCAACAGGAATGACTCTAAGGTTTATATGGGAAAAGGAGTGCATTGTCTGACAGATATGCTAATTATGTGATAACCTACAACCTTAGTCATAGGCCTCATTCACTCCTGGAAACCTGGGGAAGGGTTTTATTTTGGGTCTGTTCCTTCTTTAACAAGATAGCTGTCTATAGCTTGAGGGAAGCAGGCAAAGCGTTTGTATTTCAGGTGGCACCTGGTGTGGGGGGGGGGGGGGGCGGAGCGCAACTGGAATAGTCACTTAGGCTGCGGTGTCTCACATAGCCACAAGGATGCGCCAGAGGCCTGAGCTCAAGACCAAGGTCAGTACAGACCGGACCCGCCGTCAGAGAGGCAAAGTTCATGCTGCTCTGGCTCCGCAGCTCCTCGAGGGCACACCCACACTACCTCCAGTGCCAGTCTATACATTTTCACATTTTCTTAATCGTCTGTCACTCTGTACCTCATTGGCCTCCTCTCAGGGGTCCTTAATGAACCCAAAGAATTCTTCACTAAGAGAGTTGGGGCAGTTTCTACTCCAATGAAAAGGCAAAGGCCACTGGTATCTGGCGGCCTTCCACGTGGACAGCGGCCTTTCTGGGTACAATCCGCCTGCTTCCTTCTCCATCCCGCCTCTCTACTGCACCTGCCTTGTTGCAGACACAGAGGAAGGCTGTGGGGGAAGGGCGGTCCTTTAGCCAATGTCCAGCCCTTCAGGTAGAGATTCAAATTCTGCTGGGAAATGAGCTCATCTCACTGACATTGTCTTCTGCTCCCTAGCAGTCGGCCAACCCACAACTGCCTACTATGCGCCCAGAGCTGTCCTAAGCCCTGGGCATATGAAGATTAACCAGAATTGTGCCTGCTCTCAAGGAGCTTACAGTTTAAGGTTTCCAATCCCTTTGTGAAACCCCTGGTCAGCCCCATGGTGGGTCCTGCCTTGCTGGATCTGCATCACAGGCAGGAGACTCCCTCCTCCAGCCCTACTCCACATGGTCAGGAGGTTTCTGGGCACCTTCCCCTGCCTCCTATGCACTCCAATACGCAGGAGAAGGGAGAAGGCCTGAAAACACCTCGGCCAAGCTCCACTCCACATTGACACAGAATGCCTTCTGCCCTTATAGAAATGTCCCCAGGTTGACAAATGGAATCTGTTTGACCTCTGGGAAAGCCTTCTATCATAGCCCTGAGTCTTTTACCTCAGATTTCTGTCTTCATTAGCACCTGCAAATGTCACAGTGCACAGGTCACCAAATGCTCCCCTGTACAGGAGGAGCCTGAGGCAGCAGGTGCCCCACTCCTTTGATCATAATTGGTTTCTCTGCAGAGCATTTGGAGTTTGGGGAGCAGACCAGCTGAGTGGAGACTTCCTTTCTGATGTAGGTGCTAACCCATTCAATATGGCCTCCTAGGACCACACACAGGGATGATGGTCAAGATGGAGAATGTTGCAGTGCCAAGCAGTCACCACCCTGTTGTGAGGAGAATTTAGTGAGATGAGACCATGAGACCATCAATCTTTTTTGAAGTGGAGTTTAATGATTAGCCAGTGGCTGCGAGGGGCTAACACCCAAATCAAGCAGCCCTGATATGTTATCTTATGTAGACAAAAATCACAATGTAACGGTAGCAAAGGGAAACCACAACTTGACAGTATCTAAGAGCAAGCAGGAAAATACAGAAGTCAAAGAACAGTATTGATTAAGGATCTGTCAGTTACTCAAACAGTAAAAGCCCCCTGATTGGTTCCTAGGTGAGGGTGAGGGGCTGTGGTGATCTGCTTGGCGGGCTTGAACAGACCTGACTTGGCTGGGAGGCGAGGTCTGTTGGTGACTCTCCTTGTGGACTGGGTACAGGTGTTAGGCTGAATAGCTTGATAGGGAAGGGGGCTGAGAAGTGTTCCTAAAATGGGGCTTACTACATGTTCCAACCATTTCATCAGTGACAGCTGAGGAAAATGCCTTTGTTGCTTATACACAGGCAGGGCCTCCACCCACACTGACCAACTGGATTCACTTCTGGAATATCACAGAGGAAGTTTGACTAGAGAAGCTGCTAACATCAACAGGAAGGTGGGCATCATGGCTCTGGGGGTCTACACCTACCAGTTATATCCAAAATGTCAACTCCGCTAGAACAAATTTTAGTCTATTAAATATGGAGGTAATCAAAATAGTTTTTAAAAACAAGTCTCCTGACCCCTTGTTACAAAGTCCTGAGCTGGAGGTTCTGGGCCTTTCCCTCTCCTGGCTAGGCCTCTGAAAAGTCTGGAGGAGGAGGCCTGTGATGGGAAGGCAGGGTCATGGTCCTCAGGGCCTTTATTTCAGAGGAGGCCTCATCCAAGGCTTCTCCCCATTTCCTCACCAACTACAGGATTATTGAACCTCTCTGGACCTCTCCATCGGGCCTTCCTTCCCCTGGGAACTTGCCAGGAGAAATCCATTATCCTGCAAGACTGAGTCAGCCTCAGAGCTCCCATCTTCTCAGTAGCCTCTGTCTGACTGGACCCTCTGACTGGAGGGCAGGTCGAGGCTCTGTTAAAGGACAGGGGCTCAGTCCAGTATTCTCCCCATTTCTCACCAGCTGCCCTGCTGTCGACCTCCCCATGCCTTCCCCTCCCTGTGGGCCTCCCCCTCCCTGGGGGCCTCTTCCTCTGCCCCTTCCATGCCCCCTCCCCACTCAGTTTCTTTTGGTGTTTTCTCTGCTCCCATTAGATTATAAGCATTAGAGGGGAGGGGTTATCCTGGTTTTTATTTACATTTCTGTCTCCAGCATTTAACATAGCTCAGCACACAGAAGGCTCTTAGGAAAGGTTTATTGACTGACTGCCTGAGATCAGTGCCCAGGCTCATAGGGACACTGGAGGAAACAGCCTGTGACAGCTACTCCCCTTCCTAGTAGCCCCTTCCCCCATCATTATGGAAGGAAAGACCCCTTGGGAGTGAGCCCCTCATCCCACCTCAGCTCCCCACAGCTGAGAACCCTGGCCCTTTGCTCCACCTGCCAAGGGTCAGGCCTCAGCTCTAGGAGGGAGAGACGGACATTTGTGGTGTAGCCTGCATACAGGCTGTATGGGGGGGGGGTGGGTTCACAGGGCACATGTGGCCAGAGCTGTGTCTGTTAGGTTCCCTTCCATGTAGGATGGGCTTGTTTTCCCAAAAAAGAAGGAAAATTGCCCCCAAGCTTTGACTGGTCCAGGCAACTAGGCTTTGAGCCATTGCCCTGGTTTTCCAGCTTCCTTGGTTGTTGTCCTAGAGACCAGGAGATGTTGATGAGGAAACAGAACATTGTGCTCTTGAGGGAGAGGGGAGATGGAGGGTCTCCTTGGAGGTCAATGTCACTGGATCCAAGGTGGCAAGGTCAGGACATGGCAGTGTAATGAAATGCAAGAATGGAATGGGAGCTGAGAGTGGCTTCTAAAGGGTTGGAAGCCACGAGTTTTTCTGTTTGATCCTGGAGGTGAGAGGGAGCCACTAGAATGTATGGAATAGAGGAGGGACATGCTCAAAGCTGGCTTAAGAGACATTTGAGGGGATGGTAGACTAGAGTGAGGAGAGACTTGGGGCAGCAGACCAGCCACAGACTAAGGGAATCTCCTTAGTGGTGGTCATGTGAACTAGAAATACCAGGAGAGGAAGGGGGGATGTGAGAGATTTTACAGAGGAAGAATCAACAGACCCTGGGAATAGATTGGCTGTGGGAGGTGAGAGAAAGGGAGAAGTCCAGCCTTGTTATCTAGGTTTGGAGCCTAGAGCACCTAGAATGGTGGTGCCTTGGACAGTAACAGGGAAGTGTGGAAGGGGTAAGTGTTTGGGGATGAAGCCAATGCATTCAGCTTTGGACATGCTGAGATAAGGTGTCTACAGGACATCTATTTCTAGATGTTGAGTAGGCAATTGGAGGTAGGTCAGGAGAGAGGTTAGGGCTAGACAAATAGATTAGAGAATTATCAGCAGAGATGAGAATTAAGGCCATGGGAGGTGATGAGATCGCCAAGTGAAATAATATAGAGGAAGAAGAGACAAAGGCCCAGGATACATCCCTGTAGAGAACCCAGTCAGCAAGTAAGGCCTGGATGGAAACCCAGCAAAGGAGACTGAGAAGGAGCAGTCAGAGAGGTAGGAGGAGAAATAAGGGACAGTGATGTCATGAAAACTTAAAGAGAAGAGATTATGATAATAATCAGGTGAGGGTAACTGACTGTATCAGTTGAAGGAGAAGGAGAAGAATTGTATGTATGGAAGGAGAATGTATGAAGAAGGACTGTGAAAAGGGCAGTAAATTTGGCAATTAAGAGGTGGTTAGTATCATCTGTAAATGAAACGTTTGTTTTATTTCCAAATTCTCTCTCTCTCACTCTGTCTCTCTGTCTCATTTTGTCTCTGTCTCTGTCTTTCTCTGTACTTCCCCCTACCCTATACTAAGAAAAAACAAAACCCATCACAAATACCTCTGTTTTGCGACAGTCCTCGGGCATGAAGGAGTTCTTCCTGGGAGGAGGAAGGGGTCCCCTATTGACCCTTGCTTTCTATGACTGAAGTCACAGCACCACACTCCCTCAGTGGAGGGCTGGCTGTCAATAAGGTAAGACCTTTCCAGGCACCCAATCTGTGTCTAAGGAGGGGCCCCTTGGCAGCCAGACTTTAAACAACTCTTTCATGAGTTCCAGTGCTGAGAATACTATGAAAAACCATGGGAATCAGTTCAATGTCAAGCTTTATTGGCAAATGGGGGGAGGGTCACCAAGACAAGGGGAAGAGACCCCCATCTCCATCTCGAAAACACACACTAATGTAGAGGATAAGTCACATAGGAGCAGCACTTTGTTGGGGAGCACAGAGACCTGGGTTCATTCTGCAGGAAGGGGGCTGTCGGGGTAGGGGGGTGAGGTTTGTTCCTGCTAATAAGGAGGGGGTGTTCCAAATCCCCTGCTGAGAGTGGAATTCTCATACAGACACTTTTTGTCATACAGACACAAAATCCAATCACACAATTTGGACTTTACATAAAGAATTTTGAAAGAAATCCTTATTCCATAAAACCACCTCTGTTAATTTCATTGTACAGTATTGTGCTGTCTTTCTCTCTGCTACTTCCCCTAGGCTTGGCTCACTGCTTCACAGCCTCCCAACTCCCAGCAAAAACAACTCCCTGACTCCCCATCCCACCCCATCTCACTCCACCCACACACTTCAAGGGGGAAAAAACCTCTATAAGTAAAAGCAGACGAATTGCAGAGAGACCAAGTCTATTATTGCTGATGCCTGATCTATATTGGAGGAGAGAAAGCCAGAATGCACAGTATGGAAGGACAGAGAAACCCTAAAGTTTCCTGAAATTTTCCTGCATCATAATTTGGCCGCATCTGCATCCCACACACATCAATCCATACCCTGAAGTTTATAGCAGATCTGGGGACATCAAAGCCACTCCTCCCACATGTGGCTACTGAGTGGAGCTAATGCCCAGGACCCTTTTCAAAGGCCATTTCCAAGGATGGTGAGGCTCCACTTTCTAAGTTTGGACATGGGCCTAGGATTATTATAATGGTGCACATGCAGGTAGTGGGGGAAGGTGATGCCCCAAGATGTAGGCCTTACCCGTCAATGAGGGGCACCAGTGACAGGAGCTATTTGGAGGTTGGCAGGGACTTTTTTCCCACTCTACAGTAAATCTGACCTTAGGGTCCAAGTCTCACCCCTCCCTCACCCCAGGGATCCAAGGAAGGATATCAGGAGGTCCATGAACTTGGATAGAGGGCTGGGATGGGGAATCACATCTATATTTCAATGTAATTGCCTTTCTTTGTATGTCTTATTCATGTATTTAAAAGCATTATTCTCCAGAGAGATACCTAGTGGTTGTCATACTGCTGAAGTTGTACAACCACAAACACAGTTAAGCAATGAATACAAGATTTCCTTCCTCTCACTCAAAATTATTCAGAATTTCCCTCCCATCCCTACTTCCCCTAACTCAGAGCTAAGAAAAGTCCAAGGTCCACATTTTCAGGTCAAAATATGATCACAGGATTGGACCACAGACTAAGGAGTTCTGGTTTTAAGAGAAAGCCTGAATTTCTGTCTTCCCCAGAATAGGAACTTCCCTTAGTCAGCCCAACCAGTAACCAGTGACATTTCAGTGTCTTGAGGTCTCACTAGATGCCACAGGACAAACCTGATCAAACAAAAGTTCTCTGTAATTAGAGATGCCTCCTTTCCCCGCTCCTGGATGTCACCTCTGCCTCCTTGTAAAGCAAAGTAAACCAGAGAAACCTAGGCTCTTGTTCCCTTTCCTCCACCTCGCTGGGTGACAAGCCAGTCAGGTCATCTCAGGCCTAAGGTTTCTCCTCTGTCATAAATGTTTCTGATACATTGTAATTGTACGTCAGGTCATGTCCAACTGTTCCAGACCCATGATTCTGGCCCTAAACCTCATCATAAGCAGCAGGAGTCTGGCTGCTACGGGGATGGAAATAGGAGGTCTTATTTCCGCAAGCAAGGTTTTCAGAAATCTGTCTTGAAAGATGGCTGACCAGATAGCAAGAGTGGTGGGGGCCCTGAAGAGTGAAATCAACTCCTTGACCAGAGCAGCCTTACAAAATTGCTAGGCAGTATATGCCCTTCTTGCTGCCAAAGGTGGGCACATGTGTTTTTCTTAATGAGGAATGCTGCTTTTATGTCAACAAGTCCCAACAAAGCCAGGGTAGCAGAGGATCTTATGCCATGCATGCCACCCGGCTGATGGAGCAGGATGCTGGAAACCAGTGCCATGTCTTTCGCCAGGGTTGGGAAGTCTCATTTGGTCTCTCCTTCTTTTGGTTTCTGGAATACTTTCTATCCTCCTAGTAATCTATCTTGAGGCTCACCTAGATCTAACTTTGTCCTAAACATGTTCCACCACCTTGGTGAACAAGTTAATGTTGCCTGTAGTAGTTTCCCCTGGTAGGTAGGAACGACTCATGGATTCCTTTGACCAGAAGGAGGGGATGTAAAATTTAGGAACATTGTGAGAGTAGGGTGGTTAATGACCTCACTAACCACTTTGATCTGCTCGAGCTTCCTCACTATCCAGAAGCCAAATTGACCTGGGAATCAGGATCATCCAGTCAGGAGGCAAATTGAGCATCCCCGAAGCCAGACAAACCTGAAGTCCTAGCAGTGTGTGTTTGCTGAACCCAGAAAATCCTCCCAATGGACATTACTGACAATGCAACTGCAGGTGTCTCCTTATCCCAGTGAGCCCCCCAAACAAAGGCCCCCAGCCAAGCTGAAAGGAGCTTAATCTAAGGTAGCGGAAGCCCATTGTTCTATTCTAGCTTGGGTAGAGACAGATTTTTTTATAGATAGCCCAGATGGGGAGGTGGTGTGATGGAAGATCCGTCCATCCTCTGTCCGGGGATGACATGATGGTGAAATGATATCAGCCTCTGTTAGAAGGTTTAAAACCTATGTCCCCCAACTCCAAAGGGAGCTCAGCTTTTCACTGTAGCTGCTCACACACACTTTGCCTGCTTGAGAGAAATAAATGCACAGACAACTTAATTTTTTTGTCTTCCTTAGACCAGACTCTGACACTGACATTATTTCCCAAATACACTTTAATATAGCTCCAGCTGCATTTGACACCAGGTCTAGATCATTAAGACCTGAGGCTCAAGTCTTAACTCATCATTTCAGTGAGTATCATGACTATTGCATCCAAAAGAGAAAGAGAAAGTCTAGAATTCTTGGATTGAATTTAATCCTTAATTTTTCCTTTTGGTTACTCTTTGTTGAGACAAAGTATTTTTCTCTTCACTTCTTTTATTCCCTGGACCAGGATAATTGTCCAATCAAATCCTGAAATTTAGGAAATGGTGAAAGTTCCTTTAGAAGATCTGTGGGTCCAAAAAGTGAAATACGGGGCGGGGGAGAGGCAGAGTCAAGATGGTGGCATAGAAGCTGAACTTCATGAGCTTCTCCCATAACCATCTCAAATACCTATAAAATATGACTCTAAATAATTTTAGATCTCCAGAACCCACCAAATGATGGAGTAACCAAGCTCTCACTGTAGGCAGCCCGGCAGGTGGACGTCTATTGTTGTCCCACCCATAACAGAGGCCAGGGCATCTTAAATTGCTTGTGTGTCACCTGTTTAAGCTTACAAGTGCTTTCCCAGAATGTTATTGTGGTTTTCGAAAATTTAATGATAGAAGGAATGATTACATTTCAATTAGAAGTTAGTAGAAATAAAGTTGTATTTTTCCCATCCAAGTTCACAGACCCCCTCAGAATTCTCATCAAATTAGTCAGGGGTCAGTGTACCCCAGGTGAAGAGCCCCTGACATAAATAAATGTAACTTTATAAATATATAAGTATATATATATATATATATATATACATATAAGTATAATAACTTTCAAGCTGAAGCCCCCTTCTCACTGGGAAGCCTTCCCTGGCCATCCCAGACTAGCTTCTCTGAATGCCTTTGGCTGACCTGGCCTACACTTTGTAAGCTGCATGGAATCATGACCCTGTGCTGGTTACTATTGCTTCATGTGTGTGTGATTCATTCCCTGGTGACCCAGAAAGCTGAGGAAGGACTTTTTAGTAACTTTCAAGCAGATTTTACTTTGATAGAAGTGTTTTAGAGATCAGAGGCATGGATCTGGGGACTGGAGTCAGTCAGGCCAACAGCATTTATTGAGTCTACTGTGGACTAGGCGCTGTCCTAAGCAGTTGGACCAGAGGACCTTGGAAGCCCCTTCAGACCCTAGACTGATGATCCTATGAAGTCCCCAGGCTCCCCAGGAAGTCTGAAGGCTTCAGGTGCTGGTTTGTCGGAGGCAGGCAACCCCACCTGCCCTCTTCACACCCATCATTTCAGAAGGGAGGACACTGTCATTCTAAATCCTGTAATACCATGAATATCCACTGGGTAGAAGGAAGGTCCCTGCTTAGGAGATAAATGACTGATGGTTCCTTCACACTGGGAGGAATTCTTAGGGTTCTGAAGGGACTGGATGAAAGTCATCATTTCAGTGAGTATCATGACTATTGCATTACTGTTTGGAACTGGCGGAACTGTGGAAATTGGTGCTTGGAAGCAATAATGATAACAGTGGGCATTTCTACAACTAGTTGTGCAAAGCACTTTGTAAATATGACCCCATGTGCCCTTTATGGCCACTCAGGAAGAGAGATGCTATTATGGCCTAAAGGTTAAGTGACCTGCTCAGAGTCACAAAGCTATTAAGTTCCAATACGGGATTTGAACTCAGATCTTCCTGACTTAAGTCTGAGTGAGCCACCTCACCATTGTGACCCTCAAGGTCCCCAACTCATGTGGCCATTATATAAGACGGCTTACACCCCAGGGGGGCTCATTCATCTACTTATCACAAAATCCCTCAAAAAGAGGCTTCGAACCTTCTGTTGTGAAAACTATGTCCCAGTCACCCAGTGAGTAACAAGTACCCCAGGATCTGACCTGACTTATTTGTAAAAAATGTTATTTCATGTCCAAGATGGCAGAGTAGAAGCAGGAACTTGCTTGAGCTCATCCCCCAATCACCTCCACATAGCTGTACAAAATCACTCTAAACAAGTTTATCTGACTAGGTTGAAGTCGTAGCACAGTCCCACAAGGGCCAGGCTGGCCCAGACAGGGCAGAGCAGGCCTCAGGGGACTGAATCACTGGCACCTGTGGCAGTTTCCAGACTTCTCAACCCCGAAACACCATAGACAAAGTAAAAGGTCAGTGGGAAACTGTTGGACCTGGATGTAAAAAGAGTGTGATCCATCCCCATCCCTGGGGCAGCAGAGGTGGCAGCAGCAGAGGTGGCAGAAGTAGCTGCTTCTCGAGCTCCAGGCCCCCAGATGGTAGGGGAAACAAGAAGCTGTTCAGAGGGCTACTGCTCTTGCTTTGCCCTGCTTCGATCTGATTCAGTCTTGGGTGGCAGTCCTGGTGTAAGGAGGAGCACCGGCATGGCAGAGTTTGTGACAGCTGTGGAGAGGGAACCCTCCTCACAGTTATGAGGCAGAAAAGAGTGCCTGTGGTCACTCACAGACCAGAGATTAAACATTGGGAGGAGTAAACACCTGTCTTTTTCTCACACTACTTTAGAAGAACTGAAAATTCACAGGCTCCTGGAAGTAGCTCCGACAATAGCTGTGCAAAGCCCCAGAAATTTAGGCATAAGTATTCTCCACTCTGGAAGCAGAGTTCTACTTTAACAAAGAGTTCAAAGTCCAGTATTTGACTGGGAAAATGAGCAAACAGAAGAAAAAACATCAGACTATTATATCAACAATGCAGCATTCACAATGCCTGCAGCAACAATAAATATGCTGATATGGTTATTAATCACAAAATGTAACAGACTCTCCGCAGGGGAAATATAGCTAGAACTTTTATTCAGATACAAGAAAACTGAGTCCCAAAACCAGAAAGTCAAAGCCATCACAGTAGTTATGAAGTTGGCACATGTAGTTAATGTATTTAACACCCACATCCTCAAGCCTTCAGAATAGGATAGGCTACCTCAGGCAAAGATCCTTCTCTCCTCAGTCTCAGAAACTGCTCCGTGTCCAGGCTGCTTGTTCCCAGCATCTCTGGCCCCCCGCAGTTCCCATCCCTAGCAGTCCTCAGCAGGAGTCCTTACCAAAGATTCTGGATGGCTCAAAAAAAAGGAGTTCACATGGCAACTGCAGCCACTGCCACTGTTTCCAGTTACCACCAGACAGATTGTAGCTTGGCTCAGCTTCCTTTTCCTCCAACCCATCCTGCTATGTCAGCAATTTCAAGGGACAAGAAAGATCTTCAAATCCCATTATCATTACAACTATAGAATCTTTCTTTAGGGACAACAATGAACAAAACATATAACCAGAACAAGACAACAAAGTCAAGATTCCTACATCAAAACTTTTTTAATTTTTAAAAAAAATTTTAGATTAAGGTTTTCTTTTTTATTTTATTTTTTAAATTAACTTGTTTATTTACTTTTAGTTTACAAGATTCAGTTCCACAATCGCTTGAGTTTCAGATTTTCTCCCCTCCATTCTCCCCCCTACCCCCATGGTGGCATACCATCATGTATAAGATCTGCAAATACTTTCACATTGTACAATGGTCTGTATAGAAGGGTTGTAACCAATGAAGTGAACAATGGGAAAAAAAGAAACAAAACTAAACATGATAAAGAATGATAGCATGTATTGCTTCAGTCTCCATTTAAACTGTGGTCTTTCTAGATCTTTCTTTGAGTGTACGTATCTCTTTCCATCCTGAGACTTGTACAGTTGTCTTATAACTATGCATTGCTGAGAAGAGTCCAGTTTATCAAGGTTGGTCGTCACACATATGATAAATCTGTGACTGTGTACAAACTTTTCCTGGTTCTGCTCTTTTCACTTAGCATCAATTTGTATAAGCCTCTGCAGGTAAATATGAAGTCCATCTCCTCCCCATTTCTTATAGCACAATAGTATTCTATTACATTCATATACCATAACTTGTTCAGCCATTCCCCAATTGATGGGCATCCCCAAAATTTCCAGTTTTTTGCAACCACAGAGATAGCTGTAATAAATATTTTCATACATATGGGTCCTTTTCCCACTCCTATGATCTCTTAGGGATACAATCACAACAGTGGTACTATTGGGTCAAAGGGTATGTGATTATTTATAGCCCTTTGGACATAGTTCCAGATCGCCCTCCAGAATGGTTGTATCAGTTCACAGCTCAACCAATGATGCATTAGAGTTCCAATTTTTCCACATCCTCTCCAGCACTTGTCATTTTCCTGTTTCATCATCTTAACCAATCTTACTAGTGAGATGTGGTAGCTCAAAGTTGTTTTGATTTGCATTTCTCGAATCAATAGTGATTTAGAGCATCATATACTTAAAGATAGCTTTCATTTCTACCTGTGAGAATAGCCTGTTCATATGCTTTGACCATTTATCATTTGGGGAATGAATTGTATTCTTATAAATATGATTTAATTTCCTGTATATTTTAGAATGAGGCCTTTATCAGAGACACTGGTTGTAAATATTCTTTTCAAATTCCCCACTTCCCTCTTTTTTTTAAATTTTAATTTATTTTCTTGGTTACATCATAAATTTCCACAAGGTTTTGAGTTACAAATTTTCTCCCCTTTTTGTCCCTACCCCCCAGCCCAGAACATTGATCACACTGTAAGACCCCTCCCACAATCTGTTCCCTTTTATGCCCTCCTCCAACACCTCTCTAGCTTTCTAGCAGGGCAGGGAGCTCCTCCCTGCCCCCATTCCTGTATGTATTATTTCCCAGTTACTTTTAATTGTATAGCTTTAAATACTAGATTCTTGCAATTCCTTCCCTGTCACCCAC
>CM053594.1:0-10133 GCA_028646575.1 Pseudocheirus occidentalis | reverse complement strand
TGACACCAGGACCTCCCCCCTAACCTCGCCCCAAGCCCAGCCCAGGGACCACAGGCTCCTGGTCCCCGAGTCGAGGGCTTATTCTCGACTCCTTCCTTGCAGCCCCGCCCCAGCTGCACCTGAGACTAAGGACCCAGTTCCCGAGACATCCACCCCAGGCTGGGGTCGGGGAGCTCAATGTAGGAGACCCCATCCCACCCTCCCGTTGGACCCTGGTGCTTTGTCCAGTCTCCCCACCGCACTTACCCTCCCAGGTCCTGGGCAGGGCCAGGGCCCCCAGTTGGAGGAAAGAGAGCACAAGCAGTTCCATGGTCCCCGGGCAGAGGACAGGATCCCAGACACAAGTCTGCACTGGGTTTAGAGAGGGAGGGATCTGCTGTAGCATATATAGGGTTGAAGAAAAGCTCTTGGTCAAACCGGACTGTGAGAATAGGCCCCAGCTAACACCTGCAGAAAACCAGCTCAAGGCTATGAGAATAACAACTTAGGATCAGGAGACTCCGTGGAGCCCAGCTAGAAGCAGACACATCGAATAGAACAGGGCAGCCTGACCAGATGAACAAAGGATGTTTAAGATGTTTGCCTATAGATATGAATTTTGCTGCTTTCTGTGCTCTGTGAGAACATCCGCTTTCCCAACATAGCTTCTTGTAAAAACATGTACTTTCTCACATATGAAAAAGGTATATAAGCAATCTTTCAGGCTCAATAAACTGAACCAGCTTATTCATCATATTGGTGTGTGCCTCTGTGTTCCTCTCCTACTGAACCCGACAGGGATCCCTCACTTCTGATTGCCAGCCAATAGGAAACGGAAGACAATTAGCGGGGTTGGTGACTGGGCAGAAGGGGGACTGATAGGGGGACCAAAACTGAAACTGATGCAGAGGAAATCACTGCTTCACAGACCTTGGCTCTTGATTTTTTATTAACAGTCTCCATTTCTCCCATTATCACTCCAGGAGCGAAAGGCTCTTGTGCTCCCAGCCTGAACTAGAGAAAAAGAAGGGTTAGAAATTAGGAAGAAAGGGCGGCTAGATGGTGCAGTGAATAGAGCACTGACTTTGGAGTCAGGAGGACCTGAGTTCAAATTCGGCCTCAAACACTTCTCACACACACACACACACACACACACACACACACAGCTAGCCGTGTGACTATGGGCAAGTCACTTAGCCCCACTTGCGCTAGCCTCCCCCCTCCAAAAAGCAAAAACAAACAAACAAACAAAAAAAACATCTCCACCCAAACCCGAGGGCCTCTGAGGACTGAAGAAATGTTTGTGGAGGGCTGGGTGGCCACCTCCATTCCAGCTGGGACTCAGCCTGTGTAGATAAGCAAGCCAGGGACCCAAGAAGAGAGAGAAATCAGAATTCAGTAAATGGAATTTAAAAGGGGTATCTGGGTCCCAGTAGTTAGAGCTCAGAGTCTGGAGTCAGGAAGACCTGAGTTATAATCCAGGCCTCAGACATTTACTACATGTGTGACCCCGGACAAATCACTTAATCCTATTTGCCTCAGTTTCCTCTTCAGAAAAAAATGAGCTGGAGAAGAAAATGGCAAGCCACTCCATTCTTTGATAAGAAAACCTTAAGGGTGGCTAGGTGGTGCAATGAAGACAGCCCCTGGAGTCAGGAGGACCTGAGTTCAAATATGAATTCAGACACTTAACACAAAACTATCTGTGTGACCTTGTGCAAGTCACTTAACCCCAATTTCTCTACTTCCCCTCCTCCAAAAAGAAAAAAAAAAACACCTACATGGGCTCACAAGGAGTCAAACACAACCCAATAACAACACCATTTCAGTCTAACCTTGGTGCTGAACTGCCTGAGATATGAAGGCATGAATTCCTTGTAACTTTTTTCCCCCCAGAAACAATGAACCTGGGCATGAGATAAGAGAAGCCTCACTATTCAGCCTCACCTGTCTTTGAAGCTGCTGACACAGGAAATGGCATTTTTAGGGCAAAGTAAGTCTGACTGATTAGTTCAGGTTTTGGCCCTTGACCCTTAGCTGTGTGACCTTGGGTAAGTCACTTAACCCTCTTTCTTGTCTCATTACCCCAACTAGGAAACCATGAAACTTCAAACCTATATGAGATTGCATGCTGTCTTGGGGAGGGGGAAGAAAGGGAGGAGGGAGAAAATTTAAAACTCAGAAGTCTATGGAAGTGAATGTTGAGAAAGAAAAAACAATTAATTAATTAATTAGAAAATTAAAAGATGATAGTGGCATACCGACAGTAGCAGAGGCAGCTCGGGTCAGTGCAATGACACTCCCTGGGAGTTGCTGACCTTAAACAAAATGTGGTCACTTCCTAGGAGGGTGAAAGTCATGGAGCTGGGGTTTTCCCGTTCTAGCATCTTGCTATTAGGGGTTCAAGAGTTAACAGAGCTAAAGGTACAATTGCAAAGGTTCCTGTCAAGGGTGGGGCATAACTAGATCTGGGCTGTGGGAAAGAATCACTCTCTGATAGACAAGCTCCCACAAGTTAGGTTCTCCCTTGGTTTGTGGGATGATACACCCAAAAGCCATGGCACCCAGTAACTATCAAATGATAGCAAGCCTGCTCTATTTCACCAAACTATGTAGTAATAGCATTGAGCCTTTTCCAGTTTTTCTGAAAGGAGTAGAAAGGGGAGGAGAACACAAAAGGGACTAGTAGTAAGATTAAGGAATGACAAGGAAAGTAAGATGTACACATTAGGAGAATGAACATCCTCAGCATATTGATACAGCACAAATAGATAAAGCAGTTGATAGATGACCGGGTAAAAAGAATCCAACCTACTATTTATATCCCAAATTCCCAAGAGATAATTACATTGAAGGTTCTCTACTCTTAAGTGTTCCTGAAAGGAGTTGACCAGAGAGGAAAGAGTAACCCATAACAACATCAAAATCAAAATGATACAAGGATTGCCAGTGTCATTTGTCACAAGTAGAGTGAGCAAAAATGTGAACCACAAGGGCTGCTAGGAGACAGTGAATAGAGCACCAGCCCTGGAGTCAGGAGAACTCAAGTTCAAATCCAGCCTCAGACATTTGACACACTAGCTGTGTGACCTTACGCAAGTCACTTAACCTCAATTGCCTTGCCTTCCCACCTCCAAAAAAAAAAATCTTTTTAAATGTGAACCACAAAGCAAGTGATAAAAACAAAAGGCACTCACCTTCCTGTATTTATCAACTTTCCAGAAAGATGGTGCTTCCTGCTTCCCTGCTTTCCTGAGTATTACCAGAAGAAGGAAGAACAATAGGTGAAAACATTAAAATCAGGAAAAACCCAAAATCCATTAGGAATTTTGTTAAGGAGAAAGTTTTACATGAGAAGAGTGCATTCAAGAGTCCTTTTCTCCAATTTCCATTGCAGTTCAAGTGGTCAGAGAGAGATACTTGGAACTTCCCAAGCAGACTGAGTTCTTCTGATCCACTGGACATCCCTAATGTAGATTTTATTTCCATGCAGGGCAAAGTTCAAAGTCCAGTTTGCACTACAACTCCCTCCACACGGAGTTCTCTGCTTATGTTCTGTAGTTCCTGTATATGAGACAACAGAAATATCTCCTCCTAATAATGATCCAGGGGGAAAAGATCTTTCAATGGAAGGATGGCCAAAAAGCATATGAAATTCTTCCCTTGCTCTACTCCTGAGGTGGAACAATGCACAGGGGAGCACATCAGGGGGTTCTACAATTTGACTTTAATGTTCCTAGGAGTTTTCATTTTGGGAATCTCTTTCAAAAGATAATTGGTGGATTCTTTCAATGTCTCCCCCCACCCAGACCTGCCCCTTTCCTGCCCCCCCACAGCACGTACTCTGGAGGAAGTAACCCCGAAAGGTCTCCAGGCCCACTCAGAACACCTGTGCCACCCCCCTGATGATCCGCATCTACCCCTCCCAGTACCCCGGCTCCTCCCGCTCCATTCGCTCCATCCTCTGACTCCCGTTGCAGGTGTCGAAATGCAAGTATTAGGGTTAGGGATCATAGAGACCGGAAGCCCGGGTTCGACCCATGACCCCTTGCAGACTGAGGGGTGACCTTTCACCCCTTCACGCCGGAGGGGTGACCCCAGACTCTTAACCCAGCAGTTCCGAGATGCCCCAGGCATCCCCTCCCCTCGGGACTACAGCGTTTCGAGATCAGTCAAACGCCATCACTGACAGCCCAGGCAGGTCCTAGGGCCCCCTTCTCCGGGACTTTGTCCCCCTCTCCCGGCCCCAGCTCTGGTCCGGGTCCCGGGTCCCTCCCACTCCTCACTCCCAGTTCCCCACCTTGTGTCCTCATATCCCATTCCACCCACCCCACCCCCCCCCACGATCATCCGTGAAACTCTAACAAAGCTATTTCTGGTTCTCAGTCTTCTTGGGGATGGGGAGCGGGGGGGGGGGGTCGCGGATAGCTCTCCTCCTTAACGGCCCCAGTCTTGTCACCCCCATTCTCCCCCCGTGCTCCTCCGCCTAAGCGCCCCTCATCCTCACACACCCCCTACCAACCTACTCACCGCCCCCAAAGAAAGGGACAGATACCACAATTCGATTCCCCACCCCCTCCCGGGCTGCTGGTCACACACACGCTCATTCTTGATTTCCTTATTCCCAAGAACCCCATCCCACCCTCCCGTTCGCCCCGGATGCCGTGTCCAGTCTCCCCGCCGCACTGACCCGCCCAGGTCTCGGGCAGGACTAGGGCCTCCAACAGGAGGACAGAGAGGACAAGACTCTGCATGGTCTACCTGCAAAGGAGCCGAGAATTGCAGAGACCTGTTTACACTGGCTTTATAAACGAATCTCTCATTTCTGATTGGCTTCACGGAGGCCCGGACACCCAATAGCAAACGTCAGACAGCAAACGTCATTGGTGACTGGGCAAAACATGAGCCGGCACAGGTTAAGAGACCAAAACTGACACTGATGAGGAGGAAATTCGAGGCTTTATAGACCCTGGCGCGTTCTCTGTTACTCACAGACCAGCCTCTGATTCTATGGAGCCTAGGGCTATCTCCCTCCATCATCACTCCGGGAGCGCGAACCAGAGAAACAGAGCCCTCACCCCTTCCCAGCCGGCCTGCCAACCCTCAGCCCACGTCACTGTGAGCCTTCCGCCCTTTAGAAGTTGGGAAGAAAATGAAGGAAGGAAAAACCCAAACTGAGGGTGTCGGAGGGCTGAAGAAATCTGCGGGCTGGTTTGGGGTGAGGGCTGTGTGGCTGCCTCCGTTTTAATTACATTCATCCCAGCTGTGACTCAGGCAGTTCTGGTAAGAGAAGAGAGAAAAATCAGAGTCCAGTACATGGAATGTGGAATCACAGTAGGGGACTTTGTCTCACCAGAAAAGGAGCAGGCATGTGGCGCAGTGAATGGAAGCAAGCGCCAGGAGTCAAGACGCTCTGAGCTCCAGCTCCAGCCCCAGCCTCAGACATTTACTAGCTGTGTGATCCTGGGCAAGTCACTTCACCTTGTTTGCCTCAGTTTCCTCATCTGAAAAATGATCTGGAGAAGGACATGACAAACCACTGCAATTTCTTTGATAAGAAAACCCAAAAGGGGGCAACTAAAGTAGAGCTTAATGATTAAAATAGGGAGTTCTATTTCACCATGAGGTTCCTTCTGAACTACCTGTGATAGGTAGGTGTGAATTGCTATTCACCTTTTTTCCCCCAGAAACAAAGAACTTGGGCACGTTTGGTAGGATTTTCCCTCTTTCTTCTCTCGTCACCCAACTAGGAAACCATGAAACTTCACATTTTATGGAGAGCATAAAGTTAACCCCGAAAAGGATCTTAGAAATAATCTTCAGTTTGTAGATGACTGAAGACCAACAATGTTGAAAGACTTTTCCAGGGTCATAAGGACAGGAAGCAGCAAAACACATTTGCACCTTCGACCTCTCATGCAGACTCAGCCTCTTTCTCCACCCCCAGGCTGGGCTATACACCTCCTCTGGGAAGGACACCTGAACCCTTCAGAGCATGGCGGAGTCAGCGGTATGGGAAAAGGCAAGGGAAGAGCTACATCCAGCTTTCCTTGTCATTTTCTACTACCAGACCCTTTGGATCAAATCCTTTTCCCTCTTTCTTCTCTTGATCCCAATGGAGCTTAAAAACCTTTCGCCTAAAAACCCAACCCATCTCCACCCGCTGTCTGGTGCACCAATTCTCTAGGGAAAATATAGACAAGTTCTGAGAAATTTCCATCCTTTCAGTGACATCACCCCTGTGAAAAATTAGGCTGCAGCCCCTCAGCCCTTCTCTCCTTCATCAGCTAACACTGTTGTTGTATATTTGAAAGGAGTTAGAAGTTGTGCACAGCAGATTTGCAGTTTCATGTGAGATCATGTTTCTTATTGTACTATTTTCTTCCATAAATTAAAAAGAAAAGAAATTATAAAAGAAAAATAGCTTCAGTCTTTATTCAGACAGTCTCAGGTTCCTTCCTCCTCCCCCCCCCCCCCCGGGATAGCACACTTCATCATGAGACCATTGTATTGCTGAGAATTGCTAAGTTATTCACAATTCTTCTTCATACAATATTGCTGTTACTGTGTACTATGTTCTCCTAGTTTTGCTCACTTCAGTTTGCATCATCCAGAAACTATATGAACACAATTACAAAACATTTTTCACATAAATAAAGCCAGATCTAAACAAGTGGATAAATATTAATTGATCATGAGTAGGCTGAGCCAATATAATAAAAATGACAGTTCTCCCTAAATTAATTTATCCAGTTCCATACCAATCAAACTACCAAAAATTGTTTTATAGAGCTAGAAAAATGATAATAAAATCATCCGAAAGAGTAAAAGGGCAAGGGAATCAATATCTTTTTAAAAAGTGAAGGAAGGTAGTCTTGCCAGACCAGACCTCAAATTGAATTGTAAGGTAATTATCAAAAGAGTCTGATACTAGCTAAGAAATAGTCATAGGTCAGTGGAATAGATTAGGTCCACATTACATTATATTAAGTGACCATAGTATTCTAGTATATGATAAACCCAAATCTACAAGTTTTTGAAACAAAAACTCATTATTTGACAAAAACTGCTGGGAAAACTGGAAAACAGCCTGGCAGAGACTAGGTATAAACAAACATCTCATACCATATACCAACGTCAAAATGGGCACATGATTTACATGTAAAGCACCATAGATCAGGACAGAATTGAATAGTTTATTTGTCAGATGTGTATGTGGGAAAAATTTAAAACCAAAGGAAATGTAGAGGGTATGACGAAGTATAAACAGGTCAGTCTAATTATATAAAATTTAAATGTTTTTACACAAAAAAACCCAATGCCACCAAAATTAACAGGAAAGTAGAAAACTGAGGGGGGGGGGAGGAAGATTTGCAACAAGAATCTCTGATAAAGGGGCTCATATTTCAAATATAAAGAATTGAGTCAAATTTATAAAAATAGGAGTCATTCCGAATTGATAAATGATCAGAGGATATGAACGTGCTGTTTTCAGAGAAAAAAGTCAAAACTATCTATTCTCATATGAAAAAATGCTCTAAATCACTATTGATTAGAGAAAGGCAAATTAAAACAACCCTGAGATACCACATTAGACCTATTAGATTTGCTGATATGACAAAAAAGAGAAATGATAAATGTTGGAAAGTATGTGGGAAAACTGATAATGCACTGTTGGGTGGAGTTGTGAACTGATCCAACCATTCTGGAGAACAATTTGAAACTGTGCCCAAAGGGCTATAAACCTGTGCATACCTTTTTGACCCGGCAATGCTACTGCTAGGTCTATATTCCAAAGACATTCAAAAAGATGGGAGGGGAACTATTTGTACAAAAAAAAATATTTATAGTAGCTTTTTTAGTGGTGTCTAAGAATTGGAAATCAAGAGGATACCCATAAACTAGGTGAAGAATGCCTCTACTCACTGTCAGATGTCTCACACAGGTGTTGCTTAGAGCTGTCTTTTTCTTTGTTACAAGGGAGGGTTCAGTGGAGGAGTGATATGGCAGGAAATGTCTGTGATGTTAAAAAAAATGTATATCAATTAAATAAAGAAAAGAAAAAAGGAGAGCAGAAGTCAGAGTTCTCTCTAGTTAAATATGACATTAGGCAAGATTGGATCCCAACACAGGCTTTCTCCCAGGTGGCATTAATGTGTCACAAACTGGTCATCACACACTTGGCTCTTTAACTTGCCAAATACAGCACATTCTTAGGTTCCTGGGATTATTCATAATGAAATACAGAATTTCTGGTGATGTTTGTTGGGGTTGAGATGTTCCAAGGGCAATGCTGAAATAGTGTCTCATAATCCATTCTTGACCTCCCCTGGAAGCTCCCACCTGAGGCAGGGACTTTTCAGTCAATGGGTTGACTCTCAGCTCCATTTCCTGCCTCCAACAAACAAAGGATTGGGAAAGACACTGAGTGTGTGGGCTGTTTCAAGGGAGGAGATGCCAGGTCCAGGATCAGGGAGACTGGATCTCATTATGTTAGGTAGGTCTGCTCATAGACCCTGTTTGGAGAAGGACGGTCACTTGTGATTGAGATGCTGGGAACATGGCTGCTGACTGGGTTGTCATTGTAACTATGCCTGGGCCTCCTATGCATCTTTAAGTTGTACTGAGGTTGATGTGGGTCCTTGGAAATAATTCAGAAAGTATTCTGAAGGGGATCATCGGCAGCAGCAACCAAGGTCCTGTCCAACTCCAAGATCAGTGTCTTGGTTCTGCGAGACTCCTTCATACTTTGAATTCAGATCCTGAATCAGAAGACACCAGGTTGTCACTGAGGAGGAAGCTCCATGGGACCAGGGGTTTAGAGCTGCCACAGACCTTAGATGTCCTCTAGCCCAATACTTTCATGGCTCAGAGGAGGAAACTGAGGTCTTGGAGGAGTTAAGTAAGTCACTGACTCAAGGTGACACAGGTAGTATACATCATATGTGTGATGACCAACTTTGAAAAACTGGACTCCTCTCAGCAACGCACAGTTAAAAGACAACTCTACAAGTCTCAGGACAGAAGGAGATGTCTGCATTCAGAGAAAGATCCAGAAGGACCAGAGGTTAAATGGAGACTGAAGCAATACATGCTATCACTCTTTTCTATGTTTGGTTTTTGTTTCTCTTTTCTCATTGTTCACTCCATTGGCTACAACACCTATACAACCAGACCATTGTACAACGTGAAAGAGTTTGCAGATCATATACATGACTGTGTGCCACCATGGCGGGGGTAAGGAGTAGGGAGGAAGGGGAGAAAAATCTGAAACTCAAGTGATTCTAGAACTGAATCTTGTAAACTAAAAGTAAACAAACAAGTCAATAAAAAATTTAAATAAATAAATAGACGAATGAATGAATGAATGAATGAATGAATGAATGAATTGAGGTCATGGTACTTTCCTGAACTTTCCCCTGATTATTTTTTCTCTCACCCATGTCTCCACACATACCTGAGGCTGGCCCTTGGGTGGACCTGCTACAGTCTCATGAGTTACAAATATCATCTTTCCTTTTAGGAGCGAAAACAGTTCAACTTTTAAAAGTCCATTAAGATTTCTCTTTCCTGTTTACCTTTTCATTCTTCTCTTGATTCTTGTATTTGAAAGTCAAATTTTCTATTTAGCTCAGGTCTTTCCATCAAGAATTCTTGGAAATCCTCTATTTCATTGAATATTCATTTTCCCCCTTGAAGGAAGGAAATACTCAGTTTTGCTAGGTAGGTGATTCTTGGTTTTAATCCTAGCTCCTTTGACCTTCAGAATATTATATTCCAAGCCCTATGATCACTTAATGTAGAAGCTGCCAGATCCTGGGTTATCCTTATTGTGTTTCCACAGTATTCAAATTGCTTCTTCTTGGCAGCCTGTAATATTTTCTCCTTGACTGGTGATTCCGGAACCAGGTTATAACATTTCTAGGAGTTTTCTTTGGGGGATCTTTTTCAAGGGGTGATTCATGAATTACTTTCAAGTTCTATTTTGCCCTCTGGTTCTAAAATATCAGAGCAATTTTCCTTGAAAATTTATTGAAGGATGCTTTCTAGGTTCTTTTTTTGATCATGGCTTTCAGGTAGTCCAATAATTTTCAAATTGTCTCACTTGGATCTATTTTCCAGGTCAGTGGTTTTTTCAAGGAGATATTTCACAT
>CM053593.1:390701863-390721596 GCA_028646575.1 Pseudocheirus occidentalis | reverse complement strand
GAACAGATTGTGGGAGGGGCCTTACAGTGGGATCAATGTTCTGGGCTGGGGGGGTAGGGGCAAAAAGGGAGAAAATTTGTAACTCAAAACCTTGTGGAAATGAATGATGTAACCAAGAAAATAAATTAAAATTTAAAAAATTTTATATATATAAACCAAAAAAAAAGAAATTTTAATTGTATAAAGAATGCAGAGAAAAGAGAGAGCAGAGGATTACAGGTCCATGAATCAGAGAATGAGAGTCTAGGGGAAACAAAGCAAAGACGGATAATGAAAAGAGAGAAATCCTTTTGGAAAGGGGCACAAAAATGAACTTTTAAAGTCATGAATAGGCTGAAGGGAGAAGAGGAAGGTGGAATCTTCTTGGCCAATGGACAGGACAAAAGATGGGGAAGAAAAATACTCCAAGATAAAAGTATAAAAGAGGAATTAATAAAGCAAATGCTAAAGGGAAAGAGGGGATGGGGAGGGGAAGAGAGCCAGTGGGAACAAGACCAGCTTTTTAAAAGATTAAAAGGAAAGGAACAGAAGGTTGTATTTACAAGAGAAGAGGAAAAAATTAAAATTTCTTTAAAATTTTAGAAAGAGGGTGGCATCTAGGTGGTTCAGTGAATAGAGCACCAGCCCCAGAATCAGGAGGACCTGAGTTCAAATCTGGCCTCAGACATTTAACACAAAACTAGCTGTGTGACCTTGGGCAAGTCACTTAACCCCAATTGCCCTGCCTTCTCTCCTCCAAAAAGCAAAAAAAAAAAAATTTAGAGAGAGATGAAGGAAAATATAACCCTAAATCATAACTTTAATTGTGAATGGATTTAAATAATGCAGTAAAAAAAAGTGACAAAATGGATTTTAAAAAAACCAAAGACAGAATAAAAATGAAAGAGTAAGGATAGGAAAAAAAAATCCGTTTATCTTCATCAAGGGAATCCCAAAAAGCAGGAGTTGTCATTGTGCTGTCAGACAAAGCAAAAATAAGCATTCTAAAAGGAAAAAGGAATAAACAAGGAAACTGCATTATGCTGAAAAAAATTATAAATAAAATGAAAAGCTGGTTCTTTGAAAACATTAATCAGACTGATAAATCTAATAGCTAATCTAATTAAAAAGAAAAGAGCAGAAAATAAGATCAATAAAATAGCAAAGGAGTAAGAAGGTAAAATCACAGGAAAAATATGAAAAAAAATTTTTAAATAAACAGAACAAATTGTGCCCACTTAGTTATCTGCTAACAAAACTGAGAACACAAAGAAACAGAGGAACACCTTCAAGAAAACAAGACTCAAACTCTCAGAAGATTAGAGATCTTCCTTAACCCAGTCTCAGAAAAGGAAATAAGACTGAGCTGCAATTGAACTATCAAAAACAAACAATGGAAATCCCCAAACAAAGAACTGGCTTTTTTGAGGGGTGGAGGTGGGTGGTTGGAGCATGAGAAATGCAAACTCCCTTGGTGGTTTGAGGCATGGAAGGAGGTGAGCAGAGGGAACCAAGCCAGGCCCACTTTGTGAGCAGTGGGGGAAGAGAGACCTGCTTTCCCTTTGGGGAAGAAGACAGGGACTGAAAATGTGCAGCCCTTTCACAAAAGGCTTGCCGACTGACATAACTGAATAACCTGATTAAAAGGTTCAATGACATGATCTTGTTGGGTCTCATCATCTTCATTCTCCTACTAAAGCAAGTTCTAATTTTAGGCGGCCAGGGTGGGCAGATATTTTTCAGTCAGACTGAGGTTTCATATTCAATTTCTTGATGCTGAAGTGCTGACAGTTCGGACAAATCAGACTATTTTGGAATTCTTCATGGCTGCTAGAAATTTCAAGAAAGGATTAATTTAACAGCCCCACTTTTGGGGGTTGGTAAGAAGCTGTCTGCTGGGGCAAACTTGGTAAAGAAGGTTTGAGGATATGAATTACTGTCTTCTGCTTCACAGTTTACCTTCTACATCTAATCCTCTCCATGAACCGAGTCATTCTCATCTTAGAATTCTTGATGGTGTGAAGTAGAAAACAATTATTGGAAATGGCCATCTACCCAATGACTGCTTAGCAAGAGCAGCACTTCTGTCGTACTGATACACAGCTTTGGGTTGCAGTGACCCACACCCTCTGGCTCACTGGGCCAGGCACACAAGAGGCTTTCTTTTCTAGTAATTATCTGGAAATGACCAGATCAAGAAAGGGACCCAATTTTTATGAGTCTGGGAAGTGATGCTACTTCAGAATAAGAGAGGATCTGGTTGGGTGGCTTGCCCAGGGTCACGCAGCTGGTAAGTGTCTGAGGTTTGATTTGAACTTGGGTCTTCCTGATTCCAGCTCTGGCGCTCTATCCATTGTGCCACCTTGCTGCCTTATGCCACCTCTAGAGAGGTACTAGAAAACAGTAGAAACAGCATCAAACAGGGAATCAGAAAACCTGGATTTAATTCCAGCACTCCCACTAACCCTCCATCTCACCTCGGATACATTTCCTTTCTCTTGGCCTCACTTCCCTTACATATAAAATAACAAGGTGGATTAATAGATTATTTCCAAATTTAATCTCAATGTTTAAAATTATCTATAACCTTGGTCTGTGGCTATAGAGGTTCTCTATCTATGCCTACTAAGTGTTCCTGTCCTCTATTAAGAGAATATTACTAATCAAAGCAATAAATTATCAAATTTCAAAAAAAGAGAGAGAGAGAGGATCTGGGCAGAAGGTGCCTTTAAAGGTAGTTGGCGCCTGGCTGGGGCTTTGTTTGTCAAGTTAACTGCTTGCCTGAGTGCCTTTCAAAGACAGTGGCTGTGAAAAATGGGAAAAAGTCAGAGAATTGGTTCCTCAGACTTTGCTGCAGGAATCTTTAAGTAATGGCTGAGTAAGATCCTTCCCCTGCTCTAGGGGAAGTGTGACCAAGTATGGGGAGTGACGCTTTCCACAGCAGGGGAAGCCCAGGTTTGTTGCTCCAAAGTAGTCCAGAAAGGTATTGTACAAAATGCTTCAAACAAAATCCCAAATCCCAAATTGACTTGACATGGGGAACTTCAGCACAATGTCTTTGAAATGCTTTCCTTACGACATTAGTCATGTTGAAACAGCAATAAAGTGGGAAGAAGGTTCACCCTCAAGCCCACTTGGGCAGAAAAAGAAAGGTCTAAAGAAAAAGGTCCAACTTTCCCTTCTTACCTCTAGGAAGACCGCACCTCTGTAGAGACCCAGCACCCCGGAGTTTTATAACTGGGTCAGCAGACTGGCCGAGAGTCCCCACAGGACGTTGGGGGTGAGGCTGCTGTCTCTGTTACCCCATCAGCCTCTCTAACCAGGCCATATTTGCAGTCTTCCAAGGTGGCAGATAACTAGATCTTTCCATGTTTTCATGAAACAGAATAATCCATTATATATATATATATATATATATATATATATATATATATATATGTTGCTGAACTTCTCCAAAGAACTGAGACGAAAGGATAAGGATGCAGGAAGACTGTTGGGGTTCTTAGTTACCCTTCTCCATTCAGCCTCCTCAAAGAGAAAGATAGGTGGAGAAAGGAAAGCAAAGAGGAACAGAAAGAAGACAAAGAAAGCGACAAGAAGGGGGAAGGGAAGAGAAAGAAGGGAAGGGAATTCCCAACTTTGGAAAGAATTCTTTCTCCGAGGCCAGGAGCTGGTTGAACTTTGCTTCCGACTGTGACAGCCTCAAAGACTGCTCTAACCCTGGATTTATCTATTAGTCTGGAGATCCCTCGTGGATGTGAAGGGAGGAAAGTGAAGGAGTAAAAGAAGATTCATTTCCCTCAATGGCTTTTATTCCAGCTGTTGTATTTTCAACAACCTATCATTAAAATCACCAATGAATGTAAATTTTCCCCTATTTCTAGACATAACCTGCCCAAAGAGGGGGATGACCTCCTCTTACCATACGACCCAGAAGATTTCAGTTGTGTGGATACAAAATGGTGTAAAAGGCAGTCTTTGCCCTCAAACAGCAAAAAGCTGTTACTGCATCTCCCCGCTCCTTTGGAACAGATGCTATGGGAATTCTGGCGATCACACCCAGACTAGGGAGTCCCATCCGGGCAGCTTGGTGTAGCTGGCGCTGGTACAGCCTGGCCAGCGGCAGATAACAGAGGCGATGTTACAGTCATCAATTAAATGGCCAAAGCCTCACCCCTCGAGGCTCTATCTGTCTGCAGGAGCCGTTCAATGGGGTCTTGCTGAAAGGGTGTTAATTTAGCCTAGATATCACTCGCCTAAAGGAAAATGCTAACGGGCACAGAAGCCCAGGGTCTGACGAGTTTCGCACAGTCAGGCCCAGAAGCTTCAGTTTCTGAGCCAGAGTGACCTGGGCTGCCCAGGACCCTGGAGGCCCTCCATTAAGGATTAAAGCTTGGTCACCTTGGCTCACTGCGTGCAGTGTGGTCAATCTTTCGGATCAGGCTGCTGTAGTTTAGGACGAGTATTTCCCGACTTGAGTTTCGGGCAGTATTTGCGTTCCTGGGAAGAAAGGTGCTAACCTTTCCGCAATCTGCTGCTGTCCCGGGACTCTGGTGATTTTAAACTGACCTTGCAGGTGCAGGAGGCCACTGACGTCAATGCACGATGTATTACAGCCTCTGCAATGAGCGGCAAGGGCTGCTATAGGCCAGGTACTGTGTTGGGTTGTACAGAGCATGGAAAAATCCCGGAGCAGACATGACAAACCTCAGAATGTCCGAGGTGGGAGGGGCCTGATATTTGGCAGCGCCCTTCTGTGGTCTGACATAATGGAAACTCTTTGTCCTCTTGCATCTGTTAACATGTGTTTACCTTGCAGATTCAGCAACAGAGATCATCCGAAAGATGAAGGAAGGAAAAAGGGCCGCTTCCTGTCCCTGTATCTGACCTGGCCTTTCAGGTTTACAGGGACCTGGGACGCGCTGCTCTCTCTGTCACCTCCCATCGGTATACTGAGCTGGGTCCATGTGTAGGAAGGCAGGATAGGAAAGAGTACTTCACGTGTCTATGTCTGCAGGGTCCTCCACATTTCATTTTAATGCGGAAGTTCTGGCAATTTGCTTGGAATAATCAGGTATATTGGCACATTCATCTGTTTTGTGTGGGGAACTTCTCAATAATTTTACCATCAATTCTTTTTTTTGGATAAGAAAAAAAAGGCTGGAAATTTGAAGTCATTATTTATTGTGACTGGGATTGATTGGCATGATTATCACAGAGGGAAAAATAGAGACCAGGAGAGCTCCTCTAATCACCTTCTAGGGTATAGATGTGGCTTCTATACTGTGCTTTTTTGAGGGTGAGGAAAAGTGTTATGTTTGTTTTGTTTTTGGAAACTAGAACTATGGACTGTTCCTAATTGTGTTAAAAGATTCTTAAAATAGGAAGCTGCACCTTCAATTATTTTGCTGCATGCAGATGAATTTGGGAAGCAAGGGCGTCAGTCCCCCTTCCTCACCCTGGTTTTGCCAGGGCAATGCTTTGCATGTTTGCCACTGAGTTAACCATTCCCTCCTGTGAACAAAGCATATTTTGTTGCCACAGAAGTATTTCATTGTATTTTGTTTCCTAAGGATGATGTTTCAAATATGTATGAAAAAGTAGGATATAAGAAAGTTTTGGAAAGCTAAAGATGATCTCCTTTAGAATGAGTTTAATATTACGAATAAAAAAAAATACACCACCACTCTATAATTTGGGGATCAGAGTGTTTGCAGCCAAGGGGAAAGGAGACTTGAGAACCTTGGTGCAGTTAAAAAAAAAAAAACAAAAAAAACCCTCCATATGTAGGATCCAACTCAAGAAGGCAAAAGCCAACCCCCTCCCAGCTGTGGAGAGAATCATGTTCAACCTTGAGAATGTGGCCTCCTAGTGCTGGGCAAACTGTCAACTGAGAAGGAAGTGGGAATCACAAGTGCCATTGTGTTTACCCCCGAATCTTTGATCTTCTCCAATATATTTGAAAAGTTTATTTGAGATTTTAATATAAGATTAACTTAAAAATCTGCATCAAGATTATAACTTGAAGAGAAATTTCCCTATTGATGGAGAAGCAGGCTATTGGTTACTTAGAGGAAAGGTGCCTAGCCCAGATAAGATGTAGCTGGGAAGTTGTTAACAAAGTAAATTAAAGATGATACAACCTAGATAATGTCAGTTTGGAGTTTTCCAAGTCAGTCTACAGTCTGGTTTCCGTTTGAGTTTGACTCCACTGACTGAGACCATAACTAGCTTTCACCTCATTCTGTTGCCCTTTGCTTTCCTGTGCTTTGGAGATCTTGCATTTTTTACAGATTGAAGGTTTGTGGTGACCCTCTGTTGAGTAGTTCTATTAGCACCATTTTTCCAACAGCACATGCTCACATTGTGTCTCTGTATCACAGTTGGGTAATTCTCACAACATTTCAAACTTTTTCATTATTATTACATCTGTTGTGGTGATCTGTGATCAATGATCCTTTGACATTGCTATTGTAATTGTTTGGGGCAACGTGAACCATGCCCATACAAGATGGCGACCTTAAGCTATAAATGTTATGTGTGTTCTGACTGTTCCACTGACCAGTTGTCAATGAAGGAAACTCCAATGTTCTCTAATTCATTATTGTTATTATTATTCTCTTTACATAACCTTCAATAACCACCATCCTGATCAGTCAACAGCCATAAACATCACAGAGAGACCCTCCACCAGCAAAAAGGATTACAGCTCACTGAGGGCTCAAATGACAGTACTTTTAGCAATAAAGTTTTGCTTCATATTTTAAATTCATGATATTGTGAATGTTATTATTGTGTTTCTAAATTTTCTTGTATTGTAAATTCTGAGAAGTCATTGTTTAAGAGATACTGTTTGGGGGGATGACAAAATTATGTCATTGGAGAATTTAACTCTTTTTGATTCAAATACTGTGAAGTCATTAAGTTATTACAAGCTATTGTCATAATGTTAAAACCTGTAAAGCACTTAGTTGGGTATATTTTAAAGGGAAGAATAATGATTCCTTACTTTTGAAAAAAGGAAAAGAGTCAGGGAGACCTTGTTTTAAAAAAAATCTCATTTTCAAACTTGCCAAGTTTCTTGGACATGAGTATGCACTCTTATCAGCCTGGTAAAAAAAAAAACTTGTGAATTAGTTTACAAGAAAATGGATCCCCTCCTCCATTCCAAACACTCCTTGACAAAGGGGGAAGAATTTACAAGTTTGTTCATGACATATATACAATGAATAAAAAGTTAAGGAGACAGTTTTTGAGTAATTAATCATTTTATTACTTATGCTAATAGATCATTAATAAAAGGAGTCAGTGGAAGTCTTGAACCTTCATTGAATCCACTCAACACCTAGATGCCTTTGAAAGAGTGGGTGTTCCTGAGGGTGGCAATCAACTTTGATTGGTTAACAAGTAATCAGAAAGAATGAATTTTATAATGAGAGGTGGACCTACTCTAATAAGAGACTGGGGTACAAGACTCTGATCACTCTTGCTCCCAGGCCACCCTCAGCCTCAGACAATTTAGAGAAAGGTTCTACTACTCACCCAAGTCTTCATAGAGCACAATAGGCTTCTCCACTTTGATGGAGTCTAGATAAGATTGAGGAGAAAGTTAATCCAATCTCTCTATGTCCAAAGGTCTATAAAACTGCATATACCCTTTGATCCAGCAATACCACTACTAGGTCTCTATCCCAAAGAGATCATAAAAAATTGAAAGGACCCACATGTACAAAAATATTTACAGCAGCTCTTTCTGTGGTGGTAAAGAATTAGAAATTAAGGGGATACCCATCCTCTGGCTAATGGCTCTGCAAGTTGTGGTATATTAATGTAATAGAATACTATTTACTATAAGAAATAATGAGCAAGCAGATTTCAGAAAATGAACTGACACTGAATGAAGTGAGCAGAGCCAGGAGAACAAGGTACACAGTAACAGCAACATTGTCAGATGACCAACTTTGATATACTTAGTTCTTCTCCAGCAATGATCTAAGACAACTCCAAAAGACTGGTAATAGAAAATGCTGGCCGCAGACAGAGAAAGAACTATGGAGTCTGAATGCAGATTGAAGCAAACTATTTTCCCTTTCTTTTTGCTGGCTTTTTTTCTTGTGGTTCTTCTTTGTTCTGATATTTCTTTCACAATATGACTAATATGGAAATAAGTTAAATATGGTTGTACATGTAGAGGCTGTATCAGATTATTTCCCATCTTGAGGGAAAGAGAAGGGGAAGGAGGGAGAAAAATATTTGAAAACCAAAATCTTATAAAGGTGAGTGTTTAAACTATCTTTACATGTAATTGGAAAAAACAAAATACTATTAAGTGGAAAAAAATTTTTTTAATTTAAAAAACATTCCACTTAAAAAAAAAGTTAATCTAATCTCATTATCAGCAATGTCCTTTAGATGCTGACTTGATCCAGTAGAGAATGTAGAAATAATAAGAAAAAATCCTGTATCTTCCCAATAATTGATTACTTAATAATTATTTCTCTCATATATAAGTGTTTTCTGTGATGATTTATGATTATAAAAGTCATGAAGTTATACCTGGAATAAGGAACATATTGAAGTTACTTCTTGAGCCAACTTAGTCTTAACAGACTTCAGGCTTTGAGATGTAATATTTCTTAATGTGACCCATTAAGGTACATGATACCTTAATAGCTGGATATTTGTTAGTAATCTGGAGATTACTGCCAGTGTTTTCTGAATGTTGGGTTGTTTGTTTTAATACTTCAAGAAAAATGCCATAAGCTCACTGGGAGTGAAGTCTGTGATTTGCTGTCAGTGGATATCTGTCTCTAGAGAATAGTTGGGGGGAAGGAGGGGTGATCTTGGGAAGACCAAGGCAAGACCCTCTTAACTCAGTTTTCCGTACAAGAAATTTTCCCACTTGGTTAATTCTGAGCGTGGCTCTGACATCCTGTCATATAGTTGGCTGTCTGTATGATTCTCACCAGAAATCAAACAGAACCAAGGATGATTTATCCTATTATAGATTTGTAGAGCCATTCTGCACCCCCTTTGACTTAGGCTTGGAAAACTGGTTCTGATGCTGTTATAAACATTTGCCAGCTTTGTTCTTTTATAGCAAATTTCTATAATCAGTGCAGGTGGTCAGTAGAAGACAGGAGCACAATACTTATTTAACAGATTAATCCTGAAATACATCCAAGTTACTATAATAGGATTCAGGTATGTAAGATCTTATAGTTTTCAGTCTGAAATTATAGACAGTTCCTACTGATAGTCATAGATTGAAGTACAAGGCTGGGTCCTTGAACTTAACTTGTGTGTAGAGCATGCTCCAAAATGGGAGAAAATTAAATAATCCACATTAGATGTGTCCCATTGTCTAGAGGTGATCTGGGTATGTGTGATGTCTATTCCATTAATGACTGAATGCTTTTCACTATAGACAACTCATTTGATATACATTGTGCTCTATATACAATTTGGAATTAATTATTTAGTATATTTACACATCCCATTCTGAGTCTTTGTGTTACCATTAGAGTAACATAAGCATCTCTTAGGTAAATTAATTTGTGTGGTGATTGAACTTAGGCACAGAAGTCGTCCACTTACAAAGAGGTTTGTTACCTACCTGCCTGTGTGCAGGATTAGATCGTCAGCAGCACCTCTTCCTCCCAAGGGGGAATGATCTGGAGTGAAAACATTTTGAGAAATCAACAAGGCCAGATGATTGTGTATCTGTGTTTTGTTTAGACATTTTCTTTATTTTTTTTATTTTTTGCTTTTTTGGAGGGCAGTTGGGGTTAAGTGACTTGCCCAAGGTCACACAGCTAGTTTTTTGTGTTAAGTCTCTGAGGTCGGATTTGAACTCAGGTACTCCTGACTCCAGGGCCGGTGCTCTATTCACTGTGCCACCTAGCCACCCCTTGTTTAGACATTTTCAGTCATGTCTAACTCTCTGTGACCCCTTTTGGGGTTGTCTTGACAAAGACACTGGAGTCGTTTCCCATTTCCTTCTGCAGTTCCCTTTACCAATGAGGAAAATGAGGTGTCTTGTGCAGAATATCATCTGAGGCTAGATTTGAACTCAGGAAGAGGAGTCTTCCTAATACCAAGGCCAGCACTGCACTATAGCTACCTATATCTGCATATATACATACATACATACATACATAATGTCAAATGTAAACTATTTCAATGGGATATACAGGCCTTGAGCATGTTCTAACAATAAGCTCTAAAATTATTTTCAGAATTTTATGCATCCAATTGCGTTGTACATTTTCTGCACAAACCAGGCATTTTTAAATGGTTAGTTAGGTTCTGATTTCTCAGTTGTTCTTTGAATTCCTCAAATATGTCATCATAACAGTTTGCTAACTTACATCACAGGGAGTTAGATTACAGTGGGATCTATCAGAAAAGCCCATGCTCTACACACAGGTTAAGAAAGAAACAGTCTGTGGTTTGTAGAAACTTAAATTCTTTTGATGTTCTTCTGACAGCTCTGCTGATTATGAGATTAAAATCATCAAGTTTGAGCTGGCTTTCACCTAAGAACTAATTATTGGAAAAGTAGAATTTAAGCTAGTGGACTAAATTGTTTGACATCTAGTTTGCAAAACATTTTAGCAGAAATACCTAACAAGCTCTACAAATGGCCCGACTCAGAGAAGCAGGCCTGCTAGCAAAGGGCGGCTCTGAGAACAGGCCCATACCAAAATGACCGAGAAGAGAGGTTCCCGGGAAAAAGCACGCAACCACATGGCCCATCTGAGCACCGAGACATGATGTGTAGCTGACACGAATGTTACCAGGGAAGAAACACGCCTTCCCCACATGCAGCTGTCTCTGTAAGACCTACTTGCCCAAGGGGACTGCCCCCAATGGAGCCTGTCAACATGGCGGTCAGTCTTCTCTCTCTCTCTTCTCACACTGTTCCCACCATAGTAGAACACCTGGGATCTCACTTGATCATTAGCATATCAGGAAGTATTCCTCACTGAATCAAAGTGGGGGATGAGGAAATTAAAATGATTCTGTATCATTTAACTCTTCTGTTTGCTGCCCCATTTTATATAATTGCTCAGTCCACATCTTTCAGTCCCTGAGGCAGTTTTTCCTCCCAGTTAGTTATAAGTTAATGTGTTATCATCCCCAAAGGGTATATTGTCCACCCTTGCAAAATTCTTCTCTCTCTAACAGACCCTTCCAGGTGCCACAGAGCCTGCTAACTCAGTTCTGCTAACAAAATCTCCAGGATGCTGATAGGTCCCACAGAGTAACTAATGTTCCTTACTTGTCAGAGGTGATCACTAGGCCTCCATGTGTTTGCCAAACTGTGCTCACTCCCATGTTGTTGTCTATGTTATAACCAATAGTGTCGTCTTCCCCACTTACCCAGCTTGGGCACTCCCCCAAACCCTATTACAGCTGCTGAGTTCTGCCTGAGGGCACCTTGGTCACTTACCCAGTTTATTGGTCACTGTTAGCTTGACTAATGAAGTCATTGTTTCTCTGCTCACCTCAGTTGTCAAATGTAACACCAGACAGCCACTTACCTGGTAGAACTGCACACAGGGACAAGCTTTTATAGCTAATGACTTAGCTGTCAGTGGCTACAAGGCAGCAGCCTGCAACCCAGGGGCAGAGCACTGGACCTGGAGTTGAGAAGACCTGAGTTCAAATGTGGCCTGAGACACATATCAGCCATGGGACCCAGGGCAAGACACTTAACCTTTGTCTGCCTCAGTTTCCTCAGCTTCAAAATGGGAGTACTGATGGCACTCACCTCCAGGGATGGTTGTGAGAGTCACATGTGAAGCAGAACAGAGACAATGGCTCAGGAAACAAAGGTTTGTGCTCCCAGGCACATTGATTAAGAGGGGCATGTGCCAATTGTACAGCAAATCAAGATCAGGCCTCCTCAGCTGGGGTTGGACCCCAAACACGGGGGAGGCAGATTATTATGTATTAAGAACAACAAAATCAACAGGTTAATTATAAGAAAATAATTAGCCAAGATACAAAATTAAGTGATTTGATTTCTAATTAGAGGAAAGATCAGGGACTTGTCAAGTTGGGAGGGAGAGTGAATAGGTACAAGAGGAAAGTCTCAAGGAGCTGACAATCTTAGTGGAGCAGAAAAAAAAATACGGGGTTCAAAATGCAGACCCCACTCATATTCCAAACCTGCCAGGGCAAGAAAACGCAGTTTGGCCATCCTCAAATCTGTAAGCCACTGACTGCATTTCCCCAGAAGCCTGCAAAGGTCCAAGTTTAGACTTTGTCTTCTTTTGGCTAAAACTCTGCCTGAGGGTGATAAAAACCCTTCAGAATGGGGAGGTGCCCAAGACACCCCACACCCCAAGTCACAAGCACTCACTGATAGACAACTTCTATTTTAATAAATGAACCAATCAGTTTATTTGAAATGGAAAAAACTATCAATTTATTTTAATGATATTTGTATTCATGTACCTTTTGGTGAACAAATCTATTCATTTATTTTCATAAAGAAATGCATTTCTTGGCCTCTTCCTCTCAGTCCCATGTTGAACCCGAGTTGGAGGCGGTGAGTCTGGCCTCAAAAAGGAGCTAAAACAGCCACCTCACAAACCCAGCTTGGGTCTGGCCATCATCAGTATGGCGGGGAAAGGAGGATCATGATCCAAAGGAACCTGAGCAGTTGAGAAAAGCATCCACTGGCAGCTTGAGCTTTGAAACTCTGGGATGACAGTTTAAGAGAACACTTTGAAAGATGGGGGGCTCTCATGGATTGTGATGTGGTGAGAGATCCCCAAACAAAACTTCTGGAGGCCTTGGCTTCACGACTTTTCCTTGGGTAGAAGAGGTAGATATAGCGACCGGTCCTCTGTCACATAAGGTTTATGGGCCATAGTGGAACCAAAGGGAACAGTTTTTAGAGAGGATTCTCATGCACATCTAACCGTGAAGAGAATCTTTGTTGGTGGTACTAAAGAAAATACAGAAGAATATAATTTAAGAGACTACTTTGAAAACTATGGTAAGATGGAAAGGATAGAAGTTAGAGAAGATCAAGAGAGCAGAAAGAGAGAGGATTTGCTTTTGTAACTTTTGATGATCACAATACAGTTGACACAGTTGTTTTTTGGAAATATCGTACTATTAATGGCCATAACTGCAAAGTGTAAAGGACCCTTTTGAAGCAAGAGATGCAGGCTGCCAGCTCACAAAGAGGTTGTGGAGGTGGCTCAGGCAAGTTTGTGGGTTGAGGAGGAAACCTTGAAAGTGGTGGAGGAAGCTTTGGTGGAAGAGGTGGTTATGGGGGTGATGGAGATGGTGGATATAATGGATTTGGTGGTGATGGTGGCAACTCTGGAGGTGGTCCTGGCTACAGTAGTAGAGGGGGTTATGGTGGTGGGGGCAGCTGGATATGGAAATCAAGGTGGTGGATATGGTGGTGGTGGAGGAGGATATGATAGTCACAATGGAGGAGGAAGTTTTGGTGGCTGTATCTACTGTGGCAGTGGGAACTATAATGATTTTGGAAATTATAGTGGGCAGCAGCTATGGAATTATGGCCTCATGAAAGGAGGCAGTTTTGGTGGAAGGAGCTCAGGCAGTCCCCATGGTGGTGGTTCTGGATCTGGTGGTGGAAGTGATGGATATGGTAGCAGAAGGTTCTAAAAGCTCAACAGAAGAGGGCTGTTGTTCTTAGCAGAAGAGCAAAGAGTTGTCAGGAAGGGCCCAGGTTACTTTGAGACAGTGGCCCAAATGCACGAGATCCCCAGTCAGAAAAGTTAATGCAGCTTACACAAGAAACCCTCCTTGGCCAGGATTGTCAGAGCCACAGTTTGCAAAATGTGCAGCAATTGATTAATATTTAATATATTGAACATGTTAGACACACATTCCTGAGGGTTTTAATCTCTTGAGCTTTGCCTTTTCTTTTTCTTTTCATTGCATCAGGTATATTGCCTTGCAAAGTGTGGTGGTTGAGCCGAGCCTCAGAAATGGAGGTCAGGACTCAGATAGAGATTTTAATGTGTCCTCCCAGGTGTCTGTGGCCTGAAAAGGCTGGCACCCTGGGATATACACTTTAAAAGACTCTTGTCTGAGATCTTGACTCCAACCAGGCTTTTGCCCCCCAGACTTTAGGAGGACAAGTCTCCCATTAGATTACTGGCCCTGTTGATGGGTGTTGGGGTGCCTAGGTTTGTAACACCCAGCTGCAACTTCAGTTGTAAAGTTACACCTCCCCCAGCCATAAAACCATTAACTCTGTCTCTTCCCTAAGCCAGCACTCTGCCTAGTTGCAATTATCCCTGCTTGTTAGGATAACAAGCCATTCCTATGAATCCTTCACCCAACCATCTATAAACAATTAGAGAAATGTGTAGTTCCTTTGTTCTATTGGTCAGTCACACCTATGAATCCTTCAATGCACTATCAGTAAGCTAACTCCTCTTCAATTAGGCACATCCTGAGTCTCCAGTTAGTCTAGCTTCCAACATTCATCTTGTCAAACAAGACATTGATGGGTAACAGACTGGGCACTTCTCAGTCAGAAATGACCGCTAGTTGCCTTAGGTGACGTTTCAAGGCAAAAACCACGCCTTTTGATAGCCCGACCCCCCTTCACTTTTTACCATTGAATTATGGGTTATACACCTGCCCAGTAGATATGAAAAGTGCATGTCCCTTTAAGCACTGACCACTCCTTAACTCCTCCCTAGGACCACCCTTATTCACCTAGTTAGCATAATTGATACCTGATTTATGTTATTCTGGCTATATAATCTGTGTTTCTTTGTCCTGTACTTTGCAGGCCTCCTAAGCCCTCCTGCCCCCTGAATAGGTAACAATAATCTTCTATAATCACTAAGTGGAGTTCATGGTACTTTCCTGAACTTTCCTCTGATTACTTTCTCTCATGTCTCCACACACACCTGAGGCTGGCCCTTGGGTGATCCTGCTGCAGGTGGAAGTACCAAGGATAACTAATTAGGAATCTTTAACTTAAAAAAAGAAAAGGAAAGGAAAGAAATGCATTTCTCTATGTTATTTTTTTGGCCAAAATTTTCCAAACAAATTTTTCCCCACACCCAGCCTCACTGAACAAGATGTGAAAAATATCCAAACATACCCTCACCAAAATAAAAGCCGAGCCCTCGCTACATATTTACTTAGGCAAAAAGTGTCCTTTCCATTCAGGACATGCCCAAAATGAATCACCTCCTGAGCAGCAGGCAAGGGCCAAGAGCCAGTATGGTTTTTTGTTCTTTTGACTTAGTTTTGATAAGCCTCAACCTAAGGGTTACAAAAACACTTAAGGGTGGAAAGGTTCCTTTCCTGGAATCACGCCAAGAGAGGCAGTGCCATGCCTAGAAATCTGAGTCTGAAGTGGAATCTGGCTGTGTGGCCCTGGGAAACTCATTTCACTTTCGTTTGCCTCTGTCTCCCCTTCTATGAAATGGGGGTGATAATGGCACCTACCTCAAGTGGCTGCTATAAAGACCAAATGAGATAACAGGTAAAAACGAGCGAGCACAGTGCTGGGCACCTCATGAACACCTGAGAAATGCTCATTCCCTGCTAAGAGTCAATCAGCCAGGGAAAGCCACCGCTGACCTTTTGTCAAACTTTCATGAGAACAAATGAACCAAGTGCTTTATTTCTGATGTTAAATGAACAAATTTAGTTGTTTTAATAAATAGATCATTTTATTTATGAATTTGAAGCCAACAAATATATTCATTTTTTTAAGTAATGCATCTATCTATTGTTTTGTCCAACTGTTTCAAAAGGGTGGATCCAGGATCTCTTTACTGGCATTGAAGCAGGATTCTCTTGCTTTGCTCATGTTTTGATTTGAGTTGCAGTCCTGAGGTGAGGATGAGTGCTGGTGTGGTAGAGCTTGTGGTGGTTGTGAAAAGTGAATCCTCCTCACAGTTCCAAGGCATAAAATAATGCTTGAGGTCACTCACAGACCAGAACGTAGGCCAGCAGAGGAGTAAACACTTCTCTTTTGATCATACCACCTTGGAGTGTTGTATCGGGTCCAAGTCACCCTCCTTCTTGTCCTAGTCCCCTAGGAGACTCACCAACAGACCTAGCCCACCAGCCAAGTCAGGCCTGCCCAAGCCTGCCAGAAAGGCCCACCAAGTCAGACCTGTTCAAGCCCACCAAGCAGAACACCACAGCCCCCCACCCTTACCTAAGAACCAATCAAGGAACTTTTACTGTTTGAATAACTGACAGATGGTTAATCAATGCTATTCTTTGGCTTCTGTATTTCCTCTCTTGCTCTTAGATACTATTAAGTTGTGGCTTCCACTAGCCACTGTTATGTTGTGGGGTTTGCCTTTAAATACTCTGGCTCTGCCCTTGCTTGGGGCTGCTTGATTTGAGTCTACACTCTGAGAATTCATGTGCTTCAATAAATCCACAACTGAAAATTAATCCAGGTCTCACTTGCTTCATTTTCTGTGTAACAGGAAGAGTTGAAAATTTACAAGTCCCTAGAAGTATCTCTGAAAACATTTGCGCAAAACTCCTGAAACTTGGAACAGTACACCTTCCCTCCCTCACTGGAAACAGAGCCCTACCTTGATAAAGAGCTAAAAAATCAAATAATTGGCTGGGGAAATGAGCAAACAGTGTGTGTGTTTGGAAGGGGGGAATCAGACTACAGAATCTTACTTTGGTAACAAAGAAGATCAAAATACACAACCAGAAGAAGACAACAAAGTCAAAGTTCCTACATGCAAAGTTTCCAAGAAAAATATAAATTGGTCATAGACCATGGAAGAGCTCAAAAAGGATTTTGAAAATCAAGTAAGAGAGGTAGAGGGAAAATTGGGAAGAGAAATTAAGGTGATGCAAGAAAATCATGAAAAATGAGTCAACAGCTTGCTAAAGAGACCAAAAAAATACTTAAGAAAATAACACCTTAAAAAATAGACTAACTCAAATGGCAAAAGAAGTCCAAAAAGCCAATGAGAACATTGTCCTAAAAAGCAGAATTGGCCAAATGGAAAAGGAGGTCCAAAAGCTCATGGAAGAAAATAATTCCTTCAGAATTAGATTGGAGCAAATGGAAGTTAATGATTTTATTAGAAATCAAGAAATGATAAAAAACAAAACCAAAAGAATGAAAAAATAGAAGGCAATGTGTAAACATCTCATTGGAAAAACCACTGGCCTGGAAAATAGATTCAGGAGAGAGAATTTTTAAATTACAAGACTACCTGAAAGTCATGATCAAAAAAAGAACCTACATATCATTTTTCAAGAAATTATCAGGGAAAATTGCCTTGATATTGTAGAACAAGAGGGTAAAATAGAAAGCAAAAGAATCCACTGATCACCTACTGAAGGGGATCCCCAAAGGAAAACTCCTAGGAATACTGTAGCCAAATTCCAGAGTTCCCAGGTCAAGGAGAAAATATTACAAGCAGCCAAAAAGAAACAGTTTCAGTATTGTGGAAATAACAGTCAGGATAAACAAGATCTAGCCGCTTCTACATTAAGGGATTGGAGAGCTTGGAATATAATATTCTAGAGATTAAAGGAGCTAGGATTAAAACCAAGAATCACTTACCGAGCAAAACTGAGCATAATCCTTCAAGGGGAAAAATGTACATTCAATGAAATAGAATTGAAAGCATTCCTGATGAAAATACCAGAGATGAATAGAAAAATCTGACTTTCAAATACAAGAATCAGGAGAAGCATGAGAAGGTAAATAGGAAAAAGAAATCATAAGGAACTTATTAAAGTTGAACTATTTACATTCCTACACAGAAAAATGATCATTGTAACTCATGAGACTTTTCTCAGTATGAGGACAGTTGAAGGGAATATGTGTGTGTATATGTATATATGGACTGAGGGCACAGGGCAAGTTGAATATGAAGGGATGATATTTCAAAAATAAAATTAAAGGGTAAGAGAGAAATATACTGGGAGAAGGAGAAAGGGAGAGATAGAATAGGGTAAATTATCTCACATAAAAGAGGAAAGAGAAAGCTGTTGCAATGGAGAGGTACAGAAATCTATCTTGCCCTGCAAGAAAATAGAGTGGAACAGGATAAGAGAAGGGGTGGTGGTAGAAGGGAGAACAGATTGGAGGAAGGGGTAATCAGCATGCATGCTGTCTTGAGGTCAGGGGGAGAGATGAGGAGAAAATTTGGAACGTAGAATCTTGTGGAAGTAAATGTTGAAAACTAAAAATAAGTTAATAAAACAACAAAGGAAGAAAAGAAAAAGAAATATATTATAAACTTAAATATTGAAACTTATTACAAAATGGGAAGAGAAAAAACATAGCCATATGCACAGCAATAAATTTAATTTCCATTTCAAGAAAGCTTTTAGGATACTATGAATTGTGCTGAGTGCCCATCCTTTCTTTGCTTCCTTTTAAGTTTTATTTTGTTCTCTGCTGTGCACTTTTTACTTTTTTCTTCTTTCCCCCTTCCTTCCCCCCCAATTAAAGGCCTCCCCCATCCACTGTGCCTGGACTCAAGGTCATAGCAAACCCAAACCCGCCCCCCCCCACACACACACCCTGAACTTTCCTCAAATTTTCCCACATAGTCGAGTCTCCTTCATTTGTCTGAGGCAGGGACCCATCCCAGTCTCTCTCAACTGGCCTTTCCTTGTGGCCTAAACCCAATCTCCCAATTCCCTGTTACCTCTAACCTAGCCCAGCCCTTCACTGTCTGTTACCTCTGGGTTGTCCAGGCCACTTTCCACCCTTGATTTTAATGAGGCGCTAAGGTGCTTGTGCCTGGACCCCAATTCCAAGACCACATTTCTCCCCAGCTTCAGAACACTGTCCCTGACAATTTTCTCCCTAGCCCATTAAGACAAACTACGTTTTCCCACAATTGCTGGTGGTGAGGGCCCCGGTAAAATAAACTATCTTTCCCCATCACATGAACAAGCTGACCTCTGAAGAATTTCCCCTCTAGAAACATGACTATCTTGTGTCAGCAGAATGCTCATGTGTCCATTCCCAAAGTTATCATAGACAATCCAGACGTCAGGCTCTAAACATCAACTCACAAAGTTATCTTGCTACAGAAGTAACAGACCAAAATACATCGAAGAAAACTCTTCCCCGGTTTCCATAGTGAGTGATGCCTGTGACCAAGGCTACAAGCTATCACTTAATTGGCATATAGGCCAAATAAACCGCTACTTTTCCTATATAAGCTTTGGCATCCTTCCTGCTAAGTTTCGAGCTCCTTAAGGAGCTGTAACAGTGTAACAATAAGCCTGTGCTGACTTGACTTAAGGACGGCTTGAGTCCCTGAATTCTTTCCAGACAACCCTCCCCTGTCCCTGAACCTCTCAACAGCCCCTCAAACTGCATCATTTCTTTAGCGCCCAAGCTGGGGCACAGTCTGAGATCTCTGCTTCTCCCCTCAAGCAGCTGGGAAGGCTTGCAGAGGAAACTGTCAGGGATAGTGTTTGGGGAACCTGGCACCTCATCATTCCATCAAGACCCCTTCTATGTGACCCAGACCCGGGCTCGAACCCTCCCCGCGGCTCCTCGGCCCAAAGCGCGTCCCCTTCTTCCTCTACTCAGCCGCCAAGGAGCTCCGGGAGCTCCCTCCCTGGGGTCTCCAGATCACATAAAAACCCCTGTGCACAGCGTTCAAAGCCTTTCACCCTGCCTATGCGCCGCACTAGGGGTCTGCTCGTTGAAGGAGACCCTCCATCTCCCTCTTCCACTCCCAGGCAGAGCTCGGCTCCCAGGTCTTTACTGCTGGAGG
>CM053593.1:390671378-390701363 GCA_028646575.1 Pseudocheirus occidentalis | reverse complement strand
AGTCGTCAGGGCAATCCCTGGCACACACTGAAGTTCACAAGGTTCAGCACACCTCAAACCCTTCAGGACTTCTCTTGCCTGGAACTCAAGGATCAGCCAAGCCACCAATAAACAAAGTCCCATCCTGTTCATATCTGCAGTCAGCCACTCAGGAAACAAACCCAAGGTCTGTCTTGTCTCTGAAATTCTCCTGCTTATAAAAACTGGCCTTCTCCCAAGTCAACATGGTTCAGGGGAGTGTCTCAGCCAATAGCATTCTTCCAAGTCACAGGGAAATTCCCCCCTTCTCACCAATGGACAGAGTTCTGGGAATTCACACCTTATCACCAAATGGACAGAGTTCTATACTTAACACTAGGTTACTAGGATCTACTCAACATCTGATCAAACAAATTAATTACCATTACACAGTTCCAATCACACTTGCAATAATGCACGCTTCAGGCAGATTAGTTAGTAAAAAGTATTTATTGATTCTAAGTCACCAAATGACATAGATTATGAGTCTGTGTCTCACCAAATTGGGGAAGTGCCTACATCTGGGTCAGTCAGCTTGAGAAGTCCCATTTCAGCCCTCTGGAGTCCCATTTGGAAAAATCCATCCCACAGGTGCCTACAAGGAGAATTCCCACTTTATAGGGTTTTAGACAAAGAGTCTAAAAATCCCTACACCAGACTTGGCCGTCTGTGGCAGTGAATGGATGTTTGCATTCCTCCAAGGGTGACCAGCCCCTCAAGGAGGCAAAATTCCTGCCAGGAACGTCTGATCTTCGTGGGAAATGGTACAGGACTGATTTACTGCATTTCTTCTCACAAGGCACATCATGTGACTTCTGCCACAGAAGGGGCCACCAGTCCCTGCAAGGCCTTATAAATTCAATATGAAAGACCTAAAAAATCTGCATTTCCCTTACATTCAGCCCTAGGTCTGACAGATTGAAACTTTAGGGGACATGGAATGACATATTTTCTTTAGATGAACATACATATAACAGTTAAATACTGTTAATATTAAGACGGTGATTAACAATAATATAGGATGAAATATCCAATGAAATAATTTTGTGCAGGATTGGATTTGAAGAAGAAATAGCTGATTATTAGGGTTATAAGGCACCACGTGACTGACATCAAGGAGCTCATTAGAAGCAATTATAGTCATTTAAAGCTTTTTAATGATTTGGCAAAATATTCCTTAGCTTTTTGTGACTGATTAAGGGTATCATACAGAGGCTGAAGAGAAATGGCGCGTGGAAGCAGTTATGGGAGGAAGAGGGAGAGGAAATGAAGCATCATCTTCCAGCCAAAGGGCGACCCATCACCCTCCCATTTTAAGTATTCAGAGCCTTTGAGGTAGCCTGGAAAGAGCAGTCAGCCCTACAAGCTGTCTTTGTATTTTATGTATCATATTTATGTATTTTTATGTAGCATATTTTATGCTGTCTCTGTATTTTCTGACTTAGCGGTTGTTAAGCACCCATGTTGAGGTTCTGTTTCATACAACATGGAATAATTATGCATGGGGAGCAAAGGCTGGTCACTCAGATTTAGGGAATGGCCCAACAAGCAAGGCTCTGTTTGCTCAGTGGTGCATCCACACACTAAACCATCGGAAGTATCGACACAGTTGTCTAATAGACGAGTATAATTTTTCTTATCAATACATTTTCCTCTGTATATGTGGCAAAGCAAACTAATTTCCTAATATCATACATATTACATGAAATTACATGTAATAGAAGAGTGATTAACATCCTAGTGTTCTAATGTCCATGCATACTGTTCATCAGAGTCCATGACCATCCAGCTGTCCTTGGGTATCATGGCTGCAAAGGTTGTGTGCCATACCGGCTCATTTCCAGTCATAACAGACACTTGCGTGTGCGCTTTCTGCCTAATAGCACATGGTCTTTAAAAGTAGCGTGTTTCTGAGCATTCATGGATACCTTAGTACAAGTTTTGGGTACTCTGATGATAATATTTTTAACAGATGGCAGTGGGGTTTGATGGGATATAGTTTTACTATAATCTGCCCGCCACACCCAACTATAAATTTGAGTAGAAATCAGACAAAACAGAGTAGGGCTGTCTGAAATGGTTAGAAGTTTTTCTTCATTGCCTGTTATATTCACAATAGGGGAGGGGTTATTTTCACACAGCCTATATTGTGTGAAAATTGAGTTCATAAAGGAATTCTGGAATGTGTGAAATGACAGGAAATGTTATAACATTTTATAGAAATGTTTGAAGTTGTGGTAACATTCATCTCCCCCTCAGCACTGGCAAACAAATGTCCAAAAGTACAGTCCTTTGAATACTACAAAGTCACATTCTTGCCTTTAAAGGTAAGATTAGTGTGAACACATGACTGATTGGCAGAGCAGGTGAACTTGTCTTGACTTCTGTCCTGAGGACTGTTAACCCAGCTCAGAGTCAGGTTATGGCTTCCCATTGCTACTCCTCCAAGGCATAACAAAGGGTTACATGAAGCCATTTACCTTCCCCTGAATACACAACCAGAACAGTGTTATCTTTCCCATGGACAATTATCTCAGCTGCCCTAGGCATGCTGGTTGGGGTGGACTTAACCCATACTTTAGCTCCAGGTTTAAATAAGTCAGTAGATCCAAACCCTCCTCTGCCTATTATGGTAACCTCTGTGGTTGTTGAGGATAATTTAGCCTCCCACTCCTTGTAGGGCAATATCACTAATTGGGTGATTCAGTCCACCACCCAGATCTCAACTGGTTTGGGTCCTAGGTTTTGTAGTATGATTTTTACCTCAGCCTGATAATCCTGATCAATAACTCTGCCAAAGACCAGGACCCCATTGATGGCTAATCCAGATGGAGGAGTTACCAAACCAAAGTGGCCACCTGGCAGTTCAATGCCTATGCCAACAGGGATTATCACAGGATCAGGCTGTTTCAGGACTGAATCTCATATGGAGCATAGATGACCCAACCAGGAGCTTGGGTGCTCATAAGTTTTCTGATATTTAAATTCTAATTTAGCTCCCCACTATATATTATGTCTTCAGATCAGGAGAAAGCATTCTCATTAAGGGTGTCTCCCCATGGCCCAGTGAGTGGTTATTTGGTATTTTTAAAGCATCCCATAGGTTCTCTTTCCACTTTTTATAAGAGTTTTCTACTTTCCTTAATTGCTCTTTTAATGGGCCATTTATTCTGTCAGCCCAGAGGCCTGTGGATAAGAGGGAATATGAAAGATCCATTGAATATCATTCTTTTGAGCCAACTGACCTTTGAAATTGGCCCCATTACCACTTTGTACCTGAGCCGGGGGTCTGTGATATAAAGTGACGCTCTCTAAAGTTCTAATAGTGTCTGCTAACACTCCTGAATGGGTGCCCACTGCCATGCATAGAAACTGACCACTTTTGGAAGGAGGCAAAGGCCCTGCCTGGTCCTTCCCCTTGCCAACTCCCCATTTACTGTTTGAGGCACTAACTGGCCTCTGATATGTGGACAAACCAGGCACCTCAAAATCACAGTCCTAAGCATGCTTAAGGTCAATGGAAAACCTCTGTCTTGCACCCACTTTTGATGTCCTGACTTCTGCTTGGCACATTCTGCCAGGCCCAGTTCTTCTCAATCTTCTTTGGTCACAACAGTTTGGGTCAGGGAAGCCTTTGAGCATTATCTCACCGTTCACTGAAGCCCAGGGTGGTGTGAGCATCCACATGAAAAATTAACACGTTAGTACCTTGTATTATTTCCCATATGCTTTTCCACAGGGGTGTGCCCCATCATTACCTGAAGCCCACTTGGGCATCCAGGTTGTTAGTCCATTAGCGCCTGCCCAGGAATCTGTAAAACATGGCATTTCCCTTGTTCTTGTTAAAGAGCGAAATAAACCACCTTCAGTTCAGCATATTGACTCCTATGACCATCCCCAGTAGAGGTCAGTGTTTTCATTGTAGTAGGATTGTAAGCAACTGACTCCCAATGTCTAGCACCAGTAAACCAGGCAGCTCTTTCTGCTCTAATGAGAGAGAGCTCAGAAACCCTTATCCCACTTCCCTGGGGCTTCTCTAATATTTGGCACATTCTCAGTCAAAGGGACAGGAGATGAGGGGATAACACCAGAGATTTTCTCCTACAGCATGGCGACATCAGCCCTGCCGGGCCTGGCCCTGCCCTGAACGTACCATTTCCATTTTATGGCACGACTTTCCTGTGCGTCGCCTATCCGGTGTGTTGCGAGTGGACTCATAATTGGGACTTCATATCATGAAAGCACCACGTGCCCCAGAGGTAATTGTTCAGTATCTAGCAATGCCCAAGAGCACGCTGGCCAGCGTCTTACAGAAGGGGTGTAGGGTACCCCTGCTTCAGGTAGTTTTCTTGTCCAAAACCCTAATGGAGCTGTCCCACCCTGTGCCTCCTGCCCCAGGCTCCAGTCAGCATAATTTTCAGTTACAGACACAGATTCTGCCTCTCCTTCCTGGTTGGCCATCGATTGGATCCGGGACAGTGTGAGCCACATGCGTGGCCACTCAAGAGGCTCGTTTGTTGGAGACCCCACTCAAACTTGTACTTTTCCCTAGAGGTTTTATACAGGGTTGTAACACTTGGCCAAGGTGAGGAATGTGGTGCCCTCAGTAGCCAAACAGGCCTATACGTTTTTGAGCCGGCTCCTTTGTCTTAGGTGTCTCAAATTCCCATATTTTTTGTCTTACTTTTAGGAAAATTTCCTTATGCCCCCTTTCCCATTGTATCCCTAAAGAGCACTGGCCCTGGGGTCAGGAGGACCTGAGTTCAAATTTGACTTCAGACACTTAACACTTAGCCGTGTAACCTTGGGCAAGTCACTTAACCCCAATTCCCCTGCCTTCCGCCCTCCAAAAAAGGAAAAAAAAAAAACACATCAGTACTTGAGTAGGGTCCCGTATTTCTGAGGGATTAATCTCCTCTTCCTTATTTTTCATACGACCAATCAAGAGCAATCTTTCCCCTTCAGTCACTTGCACCACAGTATCATCGATATCGATATTGGTCCGACTTTTGGCAGACACCGGTCTGGGGCTCCGCCCGTCTCCGCCCGTCTCCGCCCCTCTGGGGGAGGAGCCCCTCCCGGCCCGGCCGGCCCGGAAGTGGCTGCGGAGCCCGGGCTGGGCTGGGAAGGCGGGGCTACTGGCTCGGGTCGTCCTGGTCTGATTGCGTCACGCCGCCAGTGCTGCCCAGGTCACTGCCCCCTCCCCCCCCGCGCCAGCCCGCAGTCCCAAGGGGCGCGGGGAGCCCCTCTGTCCAGCCCTGGCCCGCGCGGGCACCTAAGGCCGCAGACCACAGGCTTCCGTCCGCCCCTTCCACGTGGGACAGCTTCCAGGGAGCTTCAGGCTATCTCTTCGGACTTGGGAGTGACCCTTCCCCTGCCCTCAGGGAATTTACATCCTACCTGCAGGGGAAGGGGAAGGGAGAAGAGGCCCCCAAGATGATAAGGGACAGCCCTGCAGGCGGGGTACCCAGCCTGAGCAAAGGGGTGGAGGGGAGGAAGGCCGATGGGAGGCTGGCCTCTCATCACAGCCTTTCTGTTCTGTCTCGTCCTGCAGGGGAAGGTTCGCGTGCTGCTCTAGTCCGAAAGGGCTGATGGCCCACCCAAGGGCCATCCTGTCTTCGGGGGCTCTCCTTTCCAAAAGGAGACTGCTTTCCTGGTGGACGTGGGGACCCCAGGGTCAGCCCCAAGCATCACTGGCCTCAGCAGGGGAGGGAAACTTCATCCAGGCAGCATCCGAGCACGGTCAGGGAGAAAGAAAGTACTTGGAAGGGCAGCCAGGCCAAGATCTGGGCTTTTGGCAGGAGAGGTAAGGCTGAGTCCTGAGGGCCTTTGACCCCAGGAACAATGGGCAGCACCTCCATCAGAACTGGGCTGTATAAAGGTTAGTTGTGGAGGGGAAGCAGGGAGGCCTGTGAGAAGGCCATTGAAATCATCCTGGAGAACCAAGAAATGCTCTGCACCTAGGGAGAGGTTGAGGAGCTGATTGTTGCCACCACTGAGGGTGGGTGCACAGTGTAGGAGAGCAGGGCCAGGGCTGGCTCCTAAGCTGTAAACTGGGTTGGTACCACTGAGGAAGATAGGGAAGTCAGAAGGAGGAGGAGTGGACTTGGGCCTCAAGGTGAGGAGTATTTTGGGGATGTGGTGAGCTTGAAATGCCCCCAAGACACCTGGGGAAGACAGAGGACTAGAGCCTAGGGAAAGAACCATGGCTGGGCGCTTGGGTTTGGGAGTTTTCTGCATAGAGATGATCAGTGAGCCCATGGGAACCCACCCCACAGGGGGAAAGTGTGTGTAAAGAGAGAGGAGAAGGGGGCCCAGGACAGAGCCCTGGGGGCACCCACAGGTAGAGGGATGAGCAGGGATGAGGAACTAGCAAAGGAGACTGAGGAGGAGGCCAACAGGGAGAGAGAACCCTAGGAGAGGGCTGGGTCACAAAAACCTGGAAGGAAGAGAATGTCCCCAGGACAAGGCGATTGGTCAGTGAGGGGAGAGAGGTCAAGGAGAGGAATAAGAAAATGCCATTGGATTTAGCAGGAAAGAAAAGGATGGTGACTCCTTGAGAGAAGTGGGTGTTAGGTGGGAACCTCAGTCCTAGAGGGAGAAACAGAAGGAAGGAGGGAGAAGCAAAAGCCCAGTAGAAGGAGATGGGCACCAGACTATAGAGGGCCTTGAATGCCAGGCCCAGGCTAGGAAGGACGCAAAATGGATTGGATTGAAGGTCTCTTCCAGATGTAGTCTTACCCATAGGAGGCAACTGGGAAACTTTTCCTGGGCCTAGGTGGATTGGTAGGTAGATGGATGGAGGAAGGGATGGAGGTAGATAGGTGGGTGGGTGAGTGAGTGACGGGATAGGTGGAGCTCAGGCTTGGATTTAATTCAGGTTGGCAGATCAGCTGCTGCCCCTCTGGAGACTGAAGTATGAGGAACAACTGAAGGTGAGGGTCTGACTCTTGGTAAGAACTAGAATGTTCATCCACGGGGTCTGACTTTTTCCCCTGACTCAGAAAAGCCATAGGAGGCCCTGAGCTTTGGCCCCAGTGGCCCTGGGCCTGACCCTGGGTCTCTGTGCTTGGCTCCTTCTAATGGCCTGTGCCTCTCTCTTTGATTCTTTTGAGTGATTCCATTTCCCTGGAATCCCAAGCTTGGGTCCCAGCCACTTTGGTCTGCCCAGGGGACTCTCTGGCTCCAGTGCCCACTGCCAGTGTAAACAGTGAGGAGGCCAAGGGTATACCAGCATTGGGGTTTGCCACTTTTGCAATCCGCTGATCTTATCTGGTGGCTTCAGTTTGCCCTCCTCTCTGTTCCCACCCATTGTGCCCACAATTTAAAGATACCAAGGATATAAGGATGACCATGGCCCCTGCTAGGCTGCCCCTTCTCCTGGTGGACACTCCCACAGGGCATGATTTTCAAACCTCCTCTGGTTTTGTCAAAGCCTTGACACTTATCCTTCTGGGGACGGGGCCTGCTATCTCTGCCCCATCCTAGGGTGAGCCCCCACCCCTTTGCAGCCTGTGGTGAGGAACTGCAAATCACCCCAGACATCTCTATGGCTCACTACCCTAATACCTGATGTTTTCATGGATCAGGGCAGCCCTTTGCAGGGAGAGAAGGGATCCCAGTGGCTTTGGAGGAAGAGAGGAGGCCATTGCAGGCACGGGGATGGGTGGAAGAAGCAAAGGCCCAGTGGAGGGAAATGGGGCAACCTGAAATAAGGCACCAGACTGTGGAGAGCCTTGAATGCCAGGCCCAGGCTACTGAGCAGTTTGGTGGGTGGTAGAAGGTTGCTTTGAGCTCAGGGTCTGGGGGAAGGCAAGCAGGGCCAGGAAGAGCCCCATGTCCCTTTGCCTGCTGCAGGTCAAATTTGAAGTGACCAAGAAGACTTTGGAGCAGCTACAGAGTCGTCTCCACAAGTTGGGCACTGTGGTGACAGAGGCCGAAAGGCCAGGTGCCCTCCTCCAGCCTTTCATCCCATCAGTGAGTTCATCTTTACACTTTGGAACCTAGCCAGGGGCCCCAGTGGCAATGATCCCATCTGTGGCCCCTTCTAGGCCCATTCCCTGTGGGGATTTTGTCCCTTGTCTGTCCCCATCAGAAAGGTCAATCCTTTCCTGACAGCCCCTTTTAACCTACTGCCTCCCCTTCTTCTCCTTCCTTCCCTATGAACCATCTTCTCTTGCCAGCCTGTCAGTGATGGTTACAGAAACAAATCTGTCTTCTCTATAAACCGGGGCCCAGATGGCCACCCGAGGACTGTGGGATGCTTCCTGAGATCCCCTGGAGGTGAGTCTGGGGGAATGGACAGGGAAGGGTCTGAGAGATAAGGGCAGGCAAGGGAGGGACCAGCAGAGACTAAGGAATCTCATGGCTCGGTTTCCCCAGGCCATTTTCAGATTTGCTTGCTCATGTACTCTCTCTCCCTCTCCCCCTCTCTCTCTCTCTCTCTCTCTCTCCCTCTCTCTCTCTCCCTCTCCCTCTCCCCCTCTCTCTCTCTCTCTCCCTCTCCCTCTCCCTCTCTCTCTCTCGTTTCTCTCTCCTCTGTCTCTCTTTCTCTCCCTTTCCCCCTCTCCCCCTCCCCCCTCTCTCTCTGGGACAGTTGGCCTCCTCCATCCAAAGGCAATGACCACCCTCATTTCAAACCCTCCTTATCTTTCTGACTGCTAGCTCTTTCCTGAATGGGTCTAGTCCAATCCAACAAGCATTTATTAGGCACCAGGTGTTGCTGGGGATACAGAGACAGCAAGGAAGCATTCCCTGCCCCCTTCCTGATAAAATGAAGAGGAGAGAGAAGGCATGAACAGCTAAGAAGGGGGTTCCTGCAGGAGGCAGCCCCTGATCAGAGCTTTCCGGGGAGCTCTAAGATGCAGTGGATGAGGGCCCCCAGGTTTGGGGAAGAGCAGACTCACCTTGGGAGGAGTTACTGACTGGGGTAGGCAGAGCCTCCACTCTAAGAGGTCTGGTTAAACCATTGATCCCAGAAGGGCTGATTGGGGACACCTGTGGCTGACGAGGCCACCCGTCTGACTTGGGAGGGACCCAAGGAGAGTCCCCTTCCTTGAAATCTCTCCAGCCAGTGGGCGTCTCACATGTTCTGGAGCCCCCACCTCCACATTCTGGAACCAGTTTGCCCGTTAGGGAGTTCTGGGCATGGAGCCTAACGCTGCACATCCCATCCACGGCTCCTGATTGGGCCCCATGGGGCCAAACAGGACAAGGCAAATCGTCAGCTTGACATGGACAGTTACTGAGCCCCCTGAGGCTTCTCTTACCACATCTCCCTGGCTCATTAGCTTCTCCTCAGCTAGTGAGGACTCAAGGCCTGCCCCTTCTCCCAGACCCTGGCCAGCCTATCAGCGTCTCTCCTAAACTGTAACCCCGAGAACCGAGCACATCCTTTGCTCCAGGTGGGGCCGGAACAGGGCTAGGGATAGTCACATGAAGTCAAGCCAGCTCCGGGGAGCCAGACCTTTGTAGTGGCACCTCAACCACAACCTTTTCTTGTTAGGACCTTCCTGGACATCTGCCTCTCCTGCCTTGACAGGGTTGGGATCAAACATCCTGTTTCTAGAAAGTTTTGGAAGAAAATTGACCAAATAAATCTTGGTCTTTACTTAGGGAAGAAAATTTTCTGTGTACCTGCTGACCATCTGAGAACTCTCCCTGCCAAGCACCACCAGGTTGCCCAGGTAAGAAGGGAATTAGGGGGAGGGAGCCCCTGACCAGCCAGGCCTTCCGCCTCTAGAGCCAAGTGTCTTTGACCAGATTCATCTCCATCTGGCTATGCCATCATGGCTTCCTTGTGACAAAGCTCAGGTCAGCAGAACACACAGACTCCTTGGCCATGGGGGACCACGTCTCCTTCCACATTCACAGTGTTCCCCCTTGAGGCCCAGGGTTTAGATGGACTGAATGGTGTTAGAAGAGGCCTGCTTAAAGGCTCTCCTAGACATCTGTCAGATGCCCACCTTCAGGTCCATGGGCTGGACATCTGTCATGTTCACACCCTCAGGATCTGTGGCCTGGACATCTGTCAGGTGCATGCCTTCAGACCCATCTGGGAGCCTTCTTGTATTCACTTGGGAGAAGCTGAGGTGAAGAGTAGTCAAGACCCTAGAAATGTTGGTACAGAGAGAAATGCAGGAAGAAATTGTCATCTCCATTCAGAGCTTCCCACCCTTGCCGAGCCAGATGGGAGGACACAGGAGTGAGAGGAGGCAGGCGTGCCTGTAGGTCTGAACTGTCACCCTAAAGAGCCTTTGGGGGCCCTGGGACACCCAGCCAGCATGGCTCAGAGGCCTGCCTCGAACCCAGGATTTTTTGGCTCTACAGAGGGAAGGTAGCAGCACAGACCCTACCTACCCTGCCCAGTCATCCAGACCCAAACATGTATGTCAATCCAGGCAGGGGCACTGGGGGTCTCCCATCTCTGACTGGGCCTCAGGGGCTGCTCTGTCTTTTTGGCTTCCCAGTGTTATGAGGCATTTCTGCGACAAACTCCCCTGGACACCAGGCTTGACATTCACCAGCTTGGACCCTGGCGTCGGCTCAGAGTTCGGACCAGCAGCCAAGGACACACGATGGCCATCATCACTTTTCATGCCCCAGGACTAAGCCCAGTAAGACCCTGGGCAGCTCTGGAGCTGGTCCCTAGTGGGCTCTGCGGTGGTAGAACTGAGGGGGAAAGAGCCATGGCCTGGGTGATGCCAGGAGAGACGCCCAGCCCTGGGAGTCAGATGGGCCCCAGGACCAGCCCAGAGGTGGGCTTCATGCCCAGTGGGCAGGGCTGGCCATCTCTGTCCACAGCCACTCATTTTGGGTCCGAGCAGGAGGCCATCTGTGCTCAGAAGGAAAGAGTCAAGGAGTTCTTCATGTCAGGACCAGGGTCTGTGTGTGAGCTGACCTCTCTCTACTTGAAGGAGAGGTGAGCCGGGCAGGGTTCAGGACATAGACTGGGGCTGCCTGCGGGAACATTCCTCACGGGCTACCCCATCTCCGTCTCCAGGGTCATGCCCAGCCCTCAGCAATCCTGCTTCCACCACTACCAACTCCTGGCAGGGGAGCCCTACTTGTTCGAGGACATTTGTGGCTTGAAACTTCGTATCTCTCCAGGGACCTTTTTCCCTCCCAATACCAGGGCCACTGAGGCTCTCTTGCAGGTTGTGGCAAAGCTGGGTGGGGTGGACCAAAGCACCATCCTCCTGGACCTCAGCCATGGCACAGGTTGGGGACTACTCACCCAAGGGCAGCAGGAGTGGAGAGGGAGTCTCGTGGCCTCCAGCTCTAATCCCGGCCTCTGATTCTCCTGTGTACAGGTGCCACAGGCCTCTCCCTGGCTCAGTGGGCAGCCCAGGTCCTCAGCCTGCGGCTGGTCGGGCAGGCTGTGGAGGACGCCAGGTGGAGTGTGGCCTTCAATGGTACAGGAAGGGGCCTGGGAGGCAGATTCCTCACCTCTGGGAGCTGGGGTGGGGGGTCAGAGGGGCCAAAGGCCTGCCATGCCTGGCCCTCTCCAGAATCCCAGAATTATCTCAGAGGTCACTTAGTGTGTGGAACCTGAACAAGAATTCTGGGGGTCCACGGATAGAACTCAGGGTCTGTGAACTTGGACTGGGGGGGAAGGGCAGTCAAATTGTCTTTATTTTCTCTTCCCTGTGGCCCAGATTGACAATTTTCTTCTGTTATTTAACCATGTGAGGAGGGGTAGGGCTGTAGGTCTGTGGGCTTCCCCAGGTGGCCAGAGGGGTCTGTCACACAAACTGGCTTACACCCCCTGAGGAGCCCTCACAGGGCACCCACAAAAGATCCCCTGGGGCCAAGCAGGGCCAGGCCAGGTTCATCCCCCCAACCCACTTAGGATCCAGGGAGAACAGAGGGAAAGGGAGGGGGCCTCTGCCACACTGGAGGGCAGCGTCTTTCTACTGCAGAGATCACCAACTGGGAGTGCCAGCGGCGTGACCTGGAGAAGACCGTGGCCCAGCTCAGGAAGTTTCAAGGGGATGGTCAGGCACTGGTAGCACTGGTGGACCCCGCAAGCTCCAGACTGCGTAAGTGCAGACCCAGGTGGAGGGTTCCCGAGGTTCTCTCTGTGTGCTGGCCCTCTGACCAAGGCGGGCCTCACGGATGTGATGTTTATCCCCCATTCCTGTGTCAGCCCACAGGGTCATTCGTGCCCTCCGGGGCTGCCCAGCCATCCAGAAGCTAGTGTTTGTCTCCAGCAGGCCCCACGCAGAAGACATGGAGACCTTCCTTCAGTGAGTGAGGGAGGCCAGAGCTGGGGAGGTTTCCGGGGGTCAGCCCAGGCTGACCCCGGCTCTTTGGTGTCCACAGGCTGTGTTGCCCCATCTCTGGCCAAGACCTCCAAGGCCAACCTTTCACGCTGAGCCAAGCTATGCCTGTGGACATGCTCCCACATACTCTGTCCTCACAGCTGGTCCTGGCCTTCACACGCTGACCAGAGGATGGAGGGCTGCCCATGGGGGTGTGGGGGGAGAAACGTTGAGGGGGGGGGGTTGATCGTGTCCCTCCCCTGCCCTATTCTGCTCAAAGGTAACTCTCAATAAAAGGTTGTGGACCCGAGGCTTGTTCTGGGCTTCCTGGTGTGGACAAAGTGGTTTTCACGGGGTGATAGCTGCTGTCTGACCAGCAGGGGAAGAAGAGGCCAGAGAGAGCTGGGGACCCTTCCAACCAGACCCCCAGCCAGCGTCACCCTGGAGGCGCAGCTGTATGGGAAGCCGGTGGGGGGGGGGGGTGAGGGGGGGAATGGCCTGAGCTCAAGGTCCTGCTTCTGACCCTGAAGGGGTGCGGGAGGGGGCTTCAGCCTCTCTTTGGAATTCTTTATGACCAGCACACAACCCTTCCCATTTTACGGAGGAGTAAACTGAAGCACAAGCAGAGGGTCCCAGATGTAGGAGAACCATTGGAGCCACTGGTTGGCCCATTCTGTGTCTGCTCAGCTTAGGAAGGGTCCAGTCTGGGCTCTCAGGGTCCTACAGCCCTAAGTGGAGCAGCTTCTAGGCATCACCCCACCCCTTCCTGTGGTTCCTCGGGCAGCCTAGAGCAGGGGACCCACGTGACCTTGGAACTGCCCCGCCCCCACCCAACCACTGAGAGGGAGCGGCCTCCCGGTATCCTAGAGCGGCTATGAAAAAGCCCGCAGTGTTCTGCCTCCTCGCTGCACCACGTGACCCGGCCCCGCGCTGCGCAAACCACTGAGATGGAGCGGCCTCCGGGCAGCCTAGAGCGCCCCGGAAGTGCATTGGTCAGGCGGGGTGGCGGAAGGGGGACGCTTCCTCTCTGTACCCCTTACTGGGTACACGTGGTTTGTGGGTGCATGTACCGCGTGGGGCCCGCGACAGCCGTGGGTTCCAGCCCCGGCACGGATCCGAGGGCGCTGGCCCCCCTCCCCCGGGGCTGACAGAAGTTGTCAGCGGGCCCCCCCCCAGGAGGTCTCTGGCCCCCCACCACATGTGGGTGGACTGTGGGGGCGGGGCTTTAGCGGAGCTTCCTCCCGTGGGTCTCCTCCTCCTAGGTGAGTGTCTCTTCCCCTTCCTACGTGGGCTCCTGGTGGGGGGTGTCTTCCCTCCCCTTGAGCACCCCGGGTGTGTGTGGGAGGATGTCAGTGGGGCCTCCGCCCTGGAGTCTCCCATCCCTGCGTGGGCGCCCCTCCCCCACGAGCTTTGGGTGCTCCCCTTCCCCTAGTGTCTGTGTCTCTCCCCAGAGTTGGAGTTTCGACATCAGAAGGCGCACCTGGCAGAGGCCCGCTGGGTGGGGGGCAGCGGGATGGCGACCACTGGGACCTCCCAACCCCGACAGGTGAGACTGCTGCCATCGCGGGTGGGCCCTCTAGGGAGCCCAGCCCCCATACTTCGCAGGGCTGGGGGAGGGGAGAGGGAGCATAGGCAGATGGGGGAAGGAGTGGCATGATGCATGGGGGGCCCGGCCAGGGAAGGACGCAGAGGGCACCTGAGCCTAGGGCACCTTTGGAGACTTCAAGGTGTCCCTGGGCCCGCCTCCTCCTCCTCTGCTCCTGTTCCCTCCCCACCCCAGGACTGTGACCTGATGTGAGCTGTGTGCAGGTCTGGGGTCCCAGCCCCAGCGCCGAGGTGCTGATGGATCCACCAGCCCCAAGGACCCTCAGCTTTCCTCCTGTGAAGGTCGAGCTGGAGGGGAGGACCCAGGATCTGCTGCCCAAGGAAGAGCCTGGTGAGCTGGGGAACCCTAGTCCTGTCTGCTCTGGGGTCCCCCCTCCAGACAGGAGGGGTTGATCTCCCTTGATCTTGATTGGGGGTTCGCCTAATTGTTAATTCAGGAAAGCTGAACCTTCATAAACCTCCAGGACTGTAATTACAGGAGGAAGATAACTGGACTCCGGCCCAAATGAACCTGGTTTTTGTCTTGGGGGGACTGTCGAAGCTTGGGCTCTTTTCTCTTGTTTTTGATATTGGCTCAGTTTCCCACAGGTGTCTGATAAACACAGACTGACAGCTTCCCCAAGGAGATGGGTAAGTCAGAGCTGCCTTCAATTTTTGGAACTAGCTGAAGTTCAGAGTCTTTGTCTCTATGGCAGGGGTCCAAGAATGTGGATGGAAGGACTTCACCTTTATTTTCACCAAACTTTAACAGAAAATTAGCATTTCTTTCTACTGTAATTTTTTTAAAGATTTTAAGATGTAAAATTTAAATTAAAAAGAATTTAAATCATCATGCTTCTCCCACCCCCAAAAAAACAGGTCCCCTGACTTCACCAGGCCCAAAAAGCTAAGGATAGAGTTCTGCACTGAAGGATATTTATAAGGCTATTTTAATGTGGAGTGGAGGAATTTTCACCTTTTTTTAAGACAGCATGTTTGTTTTTCAGTGAATACCCATTTTTTTTAACTGCTTCTGTTTCTCCCACTACCCCTTTTGCCCTCTACCCCAACCCCAACATACATAGTAGAGTAAATAGAATAAAGCCTTTAGCCGTGTCTGCTGCTGCACTTTCTCCTCCTCACTGACCAGAGCTCTGTAATCTACCAATGTGGGTTTTCTCTGAATTACTGGGACTGTTGTGTCTAAAGATGTTCATTATTGCTGCTTTATTCCTACCTTTCTTCATTATTTCCCCAGATTTGCAAGATATTTTCCTTTTCCAAGAGAATGGTATTTTGTCTCACTCTATGAAGGGTCCCTTTGGAAGGTTGATTGGCATAGCACTAAATTAATAGGTTAACTTCAGTGGCAAGTGTCAGTTGTATCATTGGCGCTGCCCAGCCATGAGCTTTGAGTTTTTCCAGCTATTGAAGTTGTCTTTTATTTCACAACCATTTTGTAATTATATCCACCAGGTATTGATTGGAATTTGCCAGATTGACTCAGAACTATTATGTGTATTTTTTAGTTCTTCTGAGTGGGGTTTCCCTTTTTATTCTTAGATTTGACTTTTATAGAAAAGTTATTGACTATTTTGTGGGCAAAAACTTTACCGAAGCTCTTGTCTCAGTTTCTTTGCTGATGCCTAAAACTTTAAATTCATTTTTTTCAGGAATAGTTTTTAATCTTCTGCTAATCTGTAGACTTTGAATTCTTTTGTTTGTCATTTCTGTTGCCAGTATTTCTAGAACTATTTCCAGTCATTGGGAGGAGAAGGGGGTCCCTCCTTTACTACTGTATTTAATGGGGAAACTTCAAGCTTCTTTACTACATAAATTTACCGCTTTTGGTTTTGAATGTTTTTCTTAATGATTAATTATGTTGATTGTTTTCCTGATGTTGAACCATGTATTTGTATTCCAAGTATATATCCAGATTGATAATAGAAAGTGGATTTTTTTTTAAATATTAGAAAATTGTTATAATCTTTTAGCCAAAATTTTATTTCATTTCTTTTTTAAAACACGTTCATTAATAATATTGACTATAATTCTCTTTCTTTGCTTTACCCTGCTCTAGTTTAGGTAGTAAGACTATTTGCTTCATAAAACAAGTTTGGAAGGGTTTTTTTTCCTCAAATTTTGAGAATATTGGGGCGGCTAGGTGGCGCAGTGAATGGAGCACCGGCCCTGGAGTCAGGACGACCTGAGTTCAAATCCAGCCTCAGACACTTAACACAAAAACTAGCTGTGTGACCTTGGGCAAGTCACTTAACCCTGCCCTCCAAAAAAAAAAAAAAAGCAAAAAAAATTTTGAGAATATTTTATGTATAATCAAAATTATTTAAAATTTGGTTGAGTTTTCCACTCCATCTGAACCAGGGGTTTTTCTTTGTTAGTTCTATTACAGTTAGTTCTCTTTCTTTTCCTATGATTAGAATATTTACGATCTCCATTTGGGATTTTGTTCATTCGAGTATTTAACATTTTGGTAGGTTTGTATTTCTTTTCCTAATTTCAAGTGTAGCTCTCTTGCCATTCTACCGTGCTGTGTTTTGTTTCTGTTTTTCTGGAGATGGTCTGGATAGTCCTTTGATTGTGCTTTGTTTCCTGAATTCAGAAGTTCCAGATAGCTTTCTTGTATCATTTTCTACATTAAAGAACTCAGAGGTTTTTTTTTTATTTTTATTTTTTTATTTGACACATTACAGAAGACCTGTGGTTCTTAAACTGCCTTTGCAAGTTGTCTTCAAGGTCAGTGACTTTGGCTTGTATAGGAATTATGTGTTCTTTTAAAATATTTATCTTTGATTCATAATCCAAAGGTACAGAGGTGTGAAAATGGATCCTACCACCGAACTACTACTGGAGATGATGGACTGAAAATCCATGGCCATCGTGGGAATATTTTGCTGGATTATGTGTGCTTGTTGTGTTTTTCTTTTAATTGATTATTTGGTGGGCAGCAGGAGAGAACAGAAGGAAGAATATACAAGTAGGACAGCTTTGAAAACTATATATTGAATTATAAACCTAAAAGGAAAGACTAGTTGTATGTAAAAGATTGGTAGTTTCACATTTAATTCTGTTTCTTACTTTGTAAATGAAAACGTTCCTTTTACTTGGCATTACATTCTGAACTTTTTAACAAAGATATCTTCCAAGTTTCCTTCCAACCCTGAAGTTCAGTGATTTTGTAGATTCGGTGGCCATTTGGTACTCGTAGGCAAAGAACTTCATCACTAATAAAGATCTGGAACCCAGATTAAGACTGGATTTCTTTCCACATCTGTCTATAGGCAGTTCTAGGACCATGTTCTGAACCATGTTCACATGTGGCCCTTTTTGCATCTTCCTCATTTTTCATCCCCCAAGAACAACTGACATCTGCATTCTTTTTCACTCTCATTTTCTGGTTTGTCTTTTTCTTAGGTGGTGAGGACAATACAGGGAATGGAGAGACAACATTGAAGTGTAAAATTGTAGACAGCAATGATTGGTTTTTCCCAGCAGAGGAAAAACCAGACATGCTTAATGAACATGGAAACTCTTTTAGCCTGAATGAAGGGACAGCTTTGAAACAGAGACTTCTAGATCATAACAGCGAGCTCCTCCTCCACACGGAAGAAAACCCAAGCCTGCTTAATGAATATGAAGACTTTTTTAACAGCCAGAATTCAACCTTAGTTGGATTTAATGTATTCCAAACTAATGAGGCACCATATGACTGTCAGAAGTGTGGAGAACGCTTTGTTACCATGTCCCACCTCACTCAGCACCAGAGCATTCACCGTGGACCAGGACGCTACATATGTTATGAGTGTGGGAAAACGTTTACCAGAAGCTATCACCTCATCCGACATCAGGTTATTCATACTGGAGAGAGACCCTTTTCATGTAAAGAGTGTGGGAAGACTTTTAAGAGAAAATCAACCCTCACTGAGCACCAGAGAATTCACACTGGAGAGAAACCTTATAGATGTAACAAATGTGGGAGAGCCTTCAGTCAAAGCCAAGATCTCTTAGAGCATCAGAAAGTGCACACTGTTGACAAACCTTACAAATGTGATGACTGTGGGAAGGCTTTTAGTACCAGCTCAAGCCTCCTTCAGCATCAGCTCATCCACACGGGAGAAAAACCCTATAAATGTGGTGAATGTGGGAAAGCCTTCAGAAATAGCTCAAGCCTGCTTCGGCATCAGTTCATCCACACAGGAGAAGAGCTTTACAAATGTGATGAATGTGGGAAAACTTTGAGTAATCGCTCAAGCCTTTTCCAGCATCTAAAAATTCATTCTGGAGAGAAACCCTATCATTGTAATGAATGTGGGAAAGGCTTCATTCGTAACTCATACCTCATTGAACATCAGAGGATTCACACTGGGGAGAAACCCTATGCATGTAAGGAGTGTGGGAAGACTTTCCGACGTTCCTGGTACCTCACAGAGCATCAGAGGAGCCATGCCCCAGAGAGGGCATATAGATGTACTGAATGTGGGAAAGCCTTCAGAGACAGCTCTTGTCACTTCCATCATCAAAAACTACACACAGGACAAAAACCCTTTGGTTGTAATGAGTGTGGTATGGCTTTTGGGCGCAAATCCCGGCTTCTGGACCATCAGAGAATCCACACTGGAGAAAAACCCTATGAATGTGAAAAATGTATGAAGAGTTTTAGCCACCGTTCACAGCTTCTTGAACATATGAGAACTCATACTGGAGAGAAGCCTTATGAGTGCAATAAATGCGGGAAGTCATTTACTAGGAATTCTGGCTTTATACGTCATCAGAAGATCCACACTGGGGAGAGACCCTATGAATGTAACCAGTGTGGCAAATGTTTTAGCAATAGTTCGTTTCTTATTGAGCATGAAAGAATCCATACCACAGAGAAACCTTACAAATGTGTTGAATGTGGGAAAGCTTTCTGTAAAAAATCATACCTCACTGGACATCAGATCACTCACACCAAAGAGAAACCCTATGAATGTCATGAATGTGGGAAATCCTACAATCGGCGTTTCCGTCTTATTGAGCACCAGAGGATTCATACTGGAGAGAAACCCTATGAATGCAGTGAGTGTGGGCGATCATTTAGTCGAAGTGCACTTCTTATTGGACATCAGATAATTCACACCAAAGAGAAGCCCTATGTATGTAATCAATGTGGGAAAGCTTTTAGTTTGAGAAAACATCTTGTTCAACATCAGAGTATCCATAATGATGCAAAACCTTATGAATGCAACGAATGTGGAAAAGCCTTTAGGCACAAATCTACATTTCGAGACCATCAGAAAGTTCACACTGGTGATAAACCCTGTAAATGTAATGAATGTGGGAAATCCTTCAATCGGACCTTTCATCTTATTGAACACCAGCGGACTCATACTAAGGAGAAACCCTATGAATGTAATGAATGTGGGAAGTGTTTCAGTCGAAGTTCAGTCTTTACTCAGCACCAGAAAATTCATAGGGAAGATCATAAACCTTTTGAATGTAATGAGTGTGGGAAATCTTTCACTAGAAATTCAGTCTTTATTAAACACCAGAAAATTCACACAAAAGAGAACAAACCCAATGAATGTGGGAAATCCTTCAGTCAAAACTCGGTCTATATTCAGCAGCAAGAAATGCATACTAAAGAGAATCTAGATTAACAAAGAGGTTTTCATTAGGATGTCACAGCTTTTTCAGTATTGAATATTACACTTGGGGAGAGGTGGTGATGGTGAGAAAAGACTTTGTCAGACCTCAAGCTTTATTCAGCACAAATGGGTTTACTAGGAAGCAAACCAGGGATTCTTATGGATGGAAATTTAAATAATATATGTATAATTGCTCTCTTTTGCGAAGTGATCTGTCTTTAGAGGGCAGTTCTATAGAATCAGAAATACAGGGAACTTCCACAGGACTGATTACAGCATTGACAGTATGGGGGAAGTGTACTAAAAGTTTCAGCAAGTTCTGTGACCAAGCCATCCCTTTTGGTAAGGAGTTTACCCCATTTCCAGTAGGCTGGGTGAGCAGTGGTCAGTGATGTAAATTACTTCAGTCCAGGGGAGTAGAAACAAGGTTATCACATGTTACCAGCTCAGCAAAGGCTTAAGTGCTAGGGATACTATTCATGTCCTTTTAGAAAAGTTTCATTGCTACTTTTTTTCTTCACCCTGTGTAATTAATGGGGAGTCCTCCCCTGCTTTTGCTCCTGTGGAATTCTCCCCTACAACAAATGAGGCTTACAGAATGACAGTGTCTGATCATTGAGGCAACATTCTGTATCCATCACCACCCTCTGCTTCCTTCCAAAGAGGAGGGAGGTGTTTCCTCTGTTATTCAGGATCAAGGTGGGTCATTGTGGTTCAGCTGCCACTTAGGACTATTCTGTTTATCTTCTTTTCATCATCATGTGCAGCATCTACCTGGTTCTCCTTTCTGCCTTTGTACTAGTCCTTGCAGGGCACAGAATGTTGAATTTGTAGTTAAGGGACCTGATTTAAATTCTTCTTTGCTGCTTACAATCTGGGGGTGGGAATATGTCACTAGTTTTCTGGATCTTTTTTTTTCCTTATTTGCAAAATGAGGGAGCAAATATATAGCCTCCAGGGTCTCTTCTGGCTCTGAATCTGTAATCCTAAATCTTTTTGCATTTCTCTGAACTTTTTATATTCATTAATTCTAATTATCACAGTAATATTCCATTATTTATGTTCCGTGGTCTAGCCATTTCCCAGTGGATGGGTAGCTTTTTTCTCTCTTGCTACTAAGTAGTAAATATACATATATATATATAAATTATTTAGTAGTTATGGACCAATTCTGTTATTGATCTCTTTGGACGTATGCCCAGTATGCAGTTTACCCATTTCCCAGTGAATGGATAGCTTTTTTTCCCCCATACTACTAAGCAGTAGAAAATGATAGAAATGCTTTAGTATATATGGGCTAATTCTGTTATTGGACATATACCCAGTAGTGGGATCAGTTAATTGGGGGATATGGTTGGATGACTTTTCTCCTGTTATTCCTAACTGATTGTCTAGCCTGTCTTACATAGTCTGTTTCCACTATCACCTTTGCCTATGGAATGGGTGTGAGGTAAAATGCAAGTTGTTTAAATGGTATGTCTCTCACTCTTAGTGGTGGTCTGACTTTTCCATTTCTTTGGAATGTCTTGCTATTAACCGTTTACCTCTTTAGGCATGGCTTAGACATGTCGTTTCCATCTTGGATATTAGATACGTGAAAGATAACTTGAGGCAAAGATTTTCCCCATTCTATCGTATTTTCTGGCTATGTTGTTTTACTCAAAAGCATTCTTATGTCTTCAGAATTGTCAGTTTGTCTCATGGACTCTCATTCAGTTTGGGGTTTTTTGCTTGTTTTGTTTTTGTTTCCCCAACCAAAGACAATGTAAGGTGATGACCTAATCATTACTTCTGTCAAGCAGGGAGTTCTTACATCATATTTTGTATTGACTAATTCCTCTAACTTTGAAAGATCAGGCAGCAGAGAGAGCAAATATAATTTGAGAAGAGAAATTCAGGGCTGGTTTTGCAGTAAATTGTAGGCCCAACTTCTTTTCTGCTCCTCAACCAAGAGCAGATTGATTTAACTAATAAATGCATATTGAACCAGAGAGGCATGTTGCATTGGATAGAATTTATTCATCAGGTTCCCTCTTCCAAAATGGTATGTGCTATAGATGTCATTTCCAGCGTTGCTGAGGGTATGCTAGATTGAGGATTTCAGAATGTCAACTCTTAAAGTAGCTCATCCCTGACCAAGCCTTTCTTGGTACCTTGGGTTCAAGATTGGATTGAGATGGAGCATGTAGGGAATACTTAGCAGTTAAAAGCATAACCAGGGAAGGGTGTTCAGAGAAGGGAAGGAAGGAATGTTAAGCAAGAAAACATATTTGATTCTGTCAAGCATAGTTTCTGTCCCCTGTCCACCAGCTTGACCACTATGTCAGGTACTTGGTTCATTTGCTGGAACTTGTAGTGCCCTAAACAAGTAGTAAGGATGGTTCCAATGTCCTTTAAAGAAAAAGCTGGCCTCCCTTGGATACATGAGGTGGGATCTGAGGATATTGCTCCCACCACAGCCCTCAAATATCAGAACACTAAGCTAGAGTCCCAGCTGGTTATTTCTAACATTTTAAAACTACTCAGTACTTTGAAAGGCTTCAGTTCTCTACCTTAGGCAAATAAGAGGTCAAATTAAACTATAAAAGGTATGTTACAAGTTAAATGAGGACTGACTGCTGTAGATACAGGCACAGATTTTTTTATTTAAAGTTTTGAGTTTAAAAATCTATCCCCCTCTCCCTGAGACAGTAAGCAGTCAGATCTAGGTTATACATGTGCAGTTATGTAAAACATTTCCACATTAGTTATTTTGTAGAAGACTTGAGAAAAAATAGAAAATAGCCTGCTGCAGTCTGTATTCAGTTGATATTAGTTCTTTCTATGCAGGAGAATAGTTGACTCCATCATTGTCTTGGATCATTGTATTGCTGAGAATGGCTAAGTTGTCCCAAGGCATTGCCAGATGGTCTAGGTTCTTGCGCCATCCCAGAGCCACATGCACATTTCTGATGTGGCTTTGGGGCTGCTCTCCCAACTCCCTGCTGGAGCAGTCAAGGCCACTGGCTTTTTACTAGCATTATCTTATACCCTTTCTGCCCAGAGGCCCATCCAAGTCTAATGTTCTCCAAGTACTTCTGTGCGGAAGTGAGACTCATAAAACTGGTCTCAGTTGGGGTTAGGCTAGCCTCAGAGATCATTAGGGAGACTAGGCAAGCTACTTTGGGTGTGGGGAGAGGTGTTACAGGAAAACTCAGGTTTGTGGTGGCCAGGACAAGGTGGGACTGTGTGACTCCAGGCTTGATGGAGTCTTCAAGATACAGGAGAGGCAGGAAGGCTTAAAACAAGTGAGGTACTGACCAAACCAGGAACCAGTGGAAAGTGGACAAGCTCCTCTAAGAATTATGTATTTAGTGACAGCCAGTGGAAGGCCAGTTCATAACTGTCTGCCCTGATTCCCCAGAACATAGTGCTGAGGAAAAACCTGCCCAGGGCTTAAGTAGCAATCCCTATGTAACACCCCTCAGGCTGGGTGAAGAAGGTGGGGTGAGAAGGAAAGGGGGAGCCAACCTGACTGCATCCTGCCATACCCTGTATTTAACATCTCTGCTATTTAGTACTGCTCATAAGTATTTGGTCAGTTTTGTCTAGCCTTGTAAAGTTTGAGAATAATAAATTGAGAGAAAGAAGCCAATCTATAGCTTTTCTCCCCCCCCCCCCCATGGGACCTTGAATCAATGAGGGTTTCATATTTGGGACAGTTCCTGACAATCTTAGAGCATACCTGCTGACTCCCTCTCCACTGAAGTTGGAGAGGAATCTTGTCCCTGAGGAGCATCAAGAGCTACCCAGAGTGCTCCGCACCTTCACCTGTGCTAACCAGCTTCTGCAGGTGCTCTGGGAAGGATAACCACCCCAGTGTCATGGCTACTGGCACCTGCCTGCATGGAGAGCCATCCAGAGCCTCCATTTGCCTCCTGTGATGTGACTGAGTGCTCTGCGTCCAGTAAATGAGCCAGAGCAAGGTTTGTAAGGGTCTTGGAGCACAGGAAGAGTCTTTGGTCTATATCCAGCTAAGTGGCTCACAGGGCTATCCGAGTCTTTTGGATAGCCCTGGCTTTGCCTGAGACTCAGGTTGGACCCCGTACCTGTGTTTCCCATGAGAAGACCATAGCTCTTTGTGTCAAGGAGGCAGATATCATTACTGTTGTCTTTTGGGCCACATCATGGACTGGAAGTGACTCTGGATCTTCAAGGAGATGGCCAAGATTTACCAGGTTCTGAACTGAGGCCGGTAAGGACTGGACCTGGGATTGGGGTCCTCACTGCTAACAGTCTACATAGGTTTGCAAAGTGCTTTACTACATTATTCCACTTGAACCTTGATTTAGAGCTGCAAGGGGCACTTGGAGGTTTTCCAAGCCAGGGCTTCTTAAATGTTTTCCACTGCTGAGCCCTTTCCATGCTTCAGCAGCTTTTGTTGGTCTTACGTGGCCTGAAGGCATGTGTAGCGCAAAGTGCACCAGCTTTGCATTCAGAACCAAGGCTGCAGTGAAGTATGCAACACAGGTAAGCGCTGCCAGAAATACCTCAGATTCATTAATTTTTGGTTTTATTTGAGTTTAATTTTTGGTCACTGCAGAAGCCTTTTACTGTTACCAATGTTTTTGTGATGCCAGGTGGGTCACAACCCACAGTTTGAGAAGTGCTGGTCTAGGCTAAACCCCTGCCCTTATGGATGAAGAAACTGAGGCTCGAGGTGTTCATTCTAACTAACTAGGATTCAGACTAACCAGGATTCAGACCCAGGTCGTCACAATGAATGCAAATAAAACACATTTATTAAGCCCTTACTGTGTGTTAAGTGCAGGGCTACAAAGAGAAAGGAATAATTTATATGGTACTGCAGTGTCAATGCAATATTGACAGCACTGACCATAACTATAAATATTCTCATATAGTGCTTGATCATAAAATATAGCAGACTCTCCATGTAGAGGACAGAACTAAAACATTTATTTGAAAACCAAATCCCAAAACGAGTAAGCTGATTCCATCATAACAAAGAAGCTAATAAACCATGACAATACCCAGGGCCACAGCATCCTTTAGCCTTCTCACAAATATAAAATATTTACTCACAAACCTATCTCCTTGTTTGAGCATCTCTCTCCCACTGTCTCTCTGCTCCACCCTTCAGCAAACTCCTCCCAACACAGGCTCTATGTGACTGCATTTTGCCTATTAGGGGACAGACTATTTTCAAAGCTGGGAAGATCTTCAAACTCCCCCAGGCTTATTAAGAGGCAGGGAAGATCTTCAAATTCCCATCCCCATTACATTTAGCCCCAAGATCATTCATGTCCCTTATGTAGCAAAAGTACATTAACAGTGCATTTCATTTCATAAATTAATGAGGGTTTAGGGATAACTGATGGGGTAACTGGTGTCAACAAAACTTTGCAACAGTATAACAGTTTAGGGGAAAATATGATCATTTAATGAAATAGTTTTTTCAAACATTCTTGAAAAAAAACAGCTGAACATAAAATTTGACTTTAAAATACAAGAAGCATGAGAAGGTAAACAGGAAAAAAATCATAAGGAACCTATTAAAGTTGAACTATTTACATTTCTACATGGAAAAATGATAACTGCAATTCATAAGACTTCTCAGTATGAGGATAGTTGAAGGGGATATATGTGTGTATGTGTAGGAGGGTGTTTGTATAAATATGTATGAGTTGTGTGTGTATACATAGAGGGCACAAGATGAGTTGAATATGAAAGGGATGTGTAGCATCAATCACAATAGATCATGATTATAACTATCACATGACATTCTATCACAAAATATGTCAAACTCTCCAGACATTGGAGTTCAAGGATTTATTTAGACCCCAGAAAGCCAAGTCCCAAAACCAGGAAGCTGAAGTACCAAAAATATTTAGAAGCCATAATAATGCTGAGAACCACAGCATCATTTAGCCTTCCCACAAGTCAATACAAATCAATATTTACTCACAAAACCTCTGTTTCTTTGCCTAAGCTCTTCTGTCCTCAACTGTCAGACTAGTTCTCTACTAGTTCTCTGCGGGCTCTGCTTCTCAGCAAACTCTTCCCATCACAGGCTCCATGGAACTATATTCAGCTTATCACGGGGCAGAGTATCTTCACAGCAGAGAAAGTCTTCAAACTCCCCTCTAGGTCTATTAAGGGGCAGAGAAAGCCTTCAAATTCTCATTACAGGATGATATCTAAAAAATAAAATTAAGAGGTGAGAGGAATTTATTGGGAGGAGAAAGGGAGAGATTAGGGTAAATTATCTCGTATAAAAGAGGCAAGAGAAAACTGTTACAATGGAGGGGAAGAGCAGAAAGGTGAAAGGGAATGGGTCAATCTTACTCTCATTGAATTTGGCTTAAGGAGTGAATAACACACATTCAATTGGGAATCTTACCCTACAGGAAAATAAGGGGGAAAGAGATAACAGAGAGGATGATAGAAGGGAGGACATATTGGGGGAGAGGGTAGTTAGAAGCAAACACTTTTGAGCAGGGGCAGGGTCAAAGGAGAGAATAAATGGGGGTGGGATGCAGGGAAATATAGCTAGTCTTTCACAATATAACTACTATGGAAATGTTTTGCATAACTACACTTGTACAACCTATATTGAATTGCTTATCTTCCCGGGGGGGGGGGGGGAGGGGGTTGAAGAAGGAAGAACGGAAAGAATCTGGAATCCATAGTTTTAAAAACAAGTGTTTAAAAAAAAATTTATTCTTTAAATTTTTTTTTCCTGCAACTGGGAAATAAGATATACAGGCACTGGGGTATAGAAATCCATCTTGCCCTACTAGAAAGTTAGGGGGGATGGGGGAGGATATAAGAGAGAGCAGATTCAGGGAAGGGGTATCCAGTAGGCTTGCTATTTTGGGGTAGGGGTAGGGAAACATGGGGAGAAAAATTTGTAACTCAAAATCTTGTGGAAATGAATGGTGAAAATTAAAAATAAATGAATTTTTAAAAATATATAGCAGGGATAATAGAAAATTAGTACATAAAACAATATTTTAGGGTGGGGGTGTTATGACCCAAGTAGAATTATCGAGTTCTAACAGAGTGACCATGGAAACCAATTGAAAGTTTTAAGGAACTTTAATAGAAAATCAATTTAGCCATTGGCTCTCACATGCCAATCAATAGAGAAAGAGAGCCAGCCCCAGTGCAAACATGCAGACCTCTTTTATACCATCCAGTTCCATTGTCAATTGATTACAGAAGAAAACCAGGCACAGGGATTTGCTCTTTGTAGTTGTGAACTCCTTTCTGATGGATGAGGTAAACCAGGGGTTTGTAATTTCCTCTGAGCTGATCAATCAAGAATTTAGACATGGGAACCAGAGACTGCAATTACCTTAGGATAGATCAATTAATATTTGGACATGGGAACTTAACTTAGCCTTATGGCTGAGGTGCTAAGTACAATTGTGAATAAGGGGTTTGTCCATGAGAATGAGTTTCAGGTAAACAACAAGACAGATTACCTGAGTGCATTCTTCTGTCTAACACTAGTTCTATCTTGGGTTAATTCCCAGTTTTGGCCTGCTAATTTCTGAGCCTGCTAGTTTCTGGTTCAGCTTGGGTATTCAGGGCTTATTTATTTCTTTAATTTTACAGAATATCAGACTATTTCATTGAGATTTCTACTTAACTCAGTCCTACCCATTTCAGGGGCTTGGATACAACCCCCCTCTTTCCCCCTGTAACAAATAGGGCTCAAAATCTTGGGGGTAAAGGGCAAAGCTACTCCAAAGCTACTTCCAGTTGAAATTGGACATCGAGCTTTCCCTGCCCCAAGAGGTCCCATTGGAAAGGTCAATTCTTTAGCTGGCATCAGGAACTCAGCTGATGTCAAGTCCAGGAGGTGACACATCACAGTCATGAATAGGCAGTGGCATCTGGCTTAAGCAATCAGACATCTGCAGGTGGAGGGTACTAAGCCTGCAAAAAACAAATCTCACAAACAAGTTTAACACACAAGAAGTCAAAAGGAGACAAATATAGGGTCATCCATGCTTCTGAAGTCCATCAACTCACTATCATAACCTCATTCACAGTAGAATATGACATTGTCCTCCTTGTTTTGCTCCAGCAACTTGATATACTGCCACATGTTCAGCACACTGACCACTTCCACCTATCCCAGCACTTTCTTTAATCTGAGTCTCCCTGAAGGTGTGACAAACTTGGATACAATGGTTCGGGAAGATCTGTAGGGGCAGTTCTCACTTCTCTGTTCCATCTAACATCAATCCTATTTTCTTGATACATTTTGTATAGTTCCTTAGTTGAAATACCATCAATTTTTCCAAAATCAACTCCTATTCTCAATACAGCACTAAACAGTTATTGGGGGGGGGGGGGAGGGAGAGGTGAGGAGGAGAATTCCCAAGTTTATTGGAAAGAAGGCAAAAGTAAATATTAAACAGCTTCTCTTGGTGTTTTGAAGTTCATCCCAACTGTGGGCTGGTGTAATGGTAATGGAATTTGAAGATCCTTTTGTATTCGCAAGTAAGCAGGTACTTAGTACCTAGTTTCAAATTAAGCCTCTGTTAAAGAAACAGAAGGTATGAACCCCTGTTGCTGGTGTATCAGGAAGGGGCTGAACAGGGAGGAGCAATATTGTATATAAGGAAAAATCCTAGCTGGGAGAGTCAGAATTTCTTGGAGCAAGCTATGTGAAGGCTGGATAAAGTGATTTTGAATGGAACTTATGGTGTTGAAGGAGAGCCAGCAGGAGCTGCTGAAAATTTCCAAGGATCAGCTGGAGCTGCCAAAGACTGAGAAAGCATGACTGTGGTGTTGGTACTTTGTCTGTTTGTGGCTTTGTTAAACTCTGACTTCCAAAGAATAGAGATTGTGAAGGATTTAAGGTGGACTAGACACTGTGACCTTCAGTGTAGAACAGGAACTGCATGGAGAGCTGGACAAGGAGCTGGGAGTTATCTGCCTTTGAACCCAGGTGACAGTTTGGTGAATCCAGGTAGGAGGTAGGACCATGGAAGGGTATCCAGGGAATATGAGAGCCTACCCCAAGTCAAGCTGAAAGAAGACTTTACTTGGATACTGTGGACTGACTGAGAAGACTGTAGTCTACTTGTGATTGAGGGGTGGGTGGCCTGTGTATTTTCTGATCATTGAATAGTGAATGATGACCAAATAGTGACTGATTTCTAACAGTGTGCCCCATTAGTGGAGGACTTTGACTTTTGTGTTTTGTGACCCTTAAGGAGGCAAGCCTCCTTAAGGATGATTGAATGATTGAGTTGATTAAATGATTGATTAGCTAAATGATTGTACTTTGTTTAAAACTATGTGACCACTGTGGTGAAAATTATGTGGCCATTTTAGTGATAAGTTGTTATGAATGCTGTATTTTGATTTTCTGTGATAAGTTGTAACATTTTGAATGCTGTACCTTGATTTTCTGTGAATGTTTTGCTCTGATTTGTTATTGAATACAGAGTTCACTATACTATGTAATCAGAACCTTGAAAGTTGTTCACAGCAGCATTCTTCTGGAAAGCTGCTTGTGCTTGGCTTTACAGCTGGATAACTTGCAGGTTGGACAAACTGCCAAAGTCCAGGAGTTTCAGGGTTCACTTCAATGATTTCCTGATCCAAAGCAGAGACCTCAGGGACATAGTTTGATGGAGATACCTCTCACAGGGCCTCTCTGGATCCACTTCATCAGATGAGTAACATATCCTGCGATCTTGTAGCAGAGGCTATTGCTGGGAATGACAGTGATCTCCTCACGCACATACTTGTTGGTGTGGAAGTCATCACCCAGGGAGGTGTAGTACTTTTCAGCAATGACTCGTGCTGCCTTCTTCATGGTGTTGGTCTTCTCTCAAGGAAATTTATCTTTTTCCCATTCTCCTAAGTCACTTGGCTGTAAAATTTTATCCAGCACCTCTGAAAGAGGGTGCCCTATTTCACCAATTAGTAGAGTCAGAAGTAGGTGCTTATAAGCAGGAGGAGCCGTCTTCACCATGACATTTCTGTGAGCAACTGTTAAAGGGATATCACAATACATATCTGCATTTCCAACCATTTTCATTACTTCTTTCAACGTTCTCATGCAATCTCTAAGTGAGTACTAGAGCTTGTCTCCACTGGGCCACATAGAATTAGTGGCATACATTCTATTGTATCCATAGACAGCTAAAGCTAACAGATTGGTAATATTGTTACCTCATGTCAAGTGAAAATCTCTAAAAGTTTGCTGGACAAAAGAATTCTGACAAATACCTATAAATTTCAAGCAGTCCACTGTATCTATCACTACCCCTTATGATGGTAATGGGATTTGAAGATCTTCCATACCCTTTGAACTGGCTCATGTAGCAGGAAGGAGCCAAAGCCGAGTAGAAGCCAAGCTAGAGCCAGTGCAGTGACTAGAAGCCAGCAGTGACGGCAGTGCAAACTTCTTTTTTTTTTTTTTTGAGCCAGCCAGAATTTCTGCTAAG
>CM053593.1:390649755-390670878 GCA_028646575.1 Pseudocheirus occidentalis | reverse complement strand
CTAAGGACTCCTGCTGGGGACTGCGAGAGACGAGAACCGCGGGGGGGGGGGGGGGGTGGGGGGGGCTAGAGCTGCTGTGAGCGAGCTGTGGGGAGGCTGAGCAGTTATTGTGAGTGAGGAGAGGAGGATCTTTGCCTGAGGTAACCTGTTCTGTTTTGAAGGCTTGAGAATGTGGGTGTTTACTGCATTGACTATGTGTGCCAACTCCATAGCTACTGTGATGGCTTTGACTTTCTAGTTCTGGGACTCAGTTTTCTGGTATTTGAATAAATGTTCTAGCTATGTCCCCCATGTAGAGAGCCTGTTAAATTTTGTGATTAATAACCATATCAGCATATTTATAGTTGCCGTAGGCACTGTGAATACTGCATTGTTGATACACCCCTTCAGCTCCTTCATCAGAGATTATCACCAACCAGGACACTAAGGATTCTCCCATTCTTTGAGTGAATCTGTTTACTATATCAGTAATCTCCTGTTGTGTGAAATCCTCAATTGTCTGCCTAAACACTGACCTCCCTGATTCTCCTGCTCTGTTCTCAGTATGGGATGAGCTTCTGCCCTAGTAAAAGCTTGGTCATGAAACAATGTATCACCACTCTGTAACATTGTATCATTCCCTACAACACATGTACCCAAGAGGCAGTCATTGTCATAGCAAAGGCTCTACCAATGCTATGTGAACTTTCCTCCTCTTACTTTTTTCTTCTTTTTTCTGAGCCAAATTCACAACAACCCTCTTTTCTACCACTTGAGACTCTCCAACTCTCTCTTCTAAAGTTCGAATCCGAATGCTGCAACATAGCCAACTCTTCTAACAGCTTGTCTCTTCTTTCGAACATTATACAGTAACCTGTTAATAAAACCCAGCCCCTTCTACACACTGAGCTCTCTCCCTAGTTTTATTGGGGTTCTTTGCAAACATGTTTCTAAATCTCTAGGTTCTCCCTGCAGTAACTTCAGTTCCCAGTTTTCACAAAGCTCTGTACTTTTAGACCACTTCCTTGCTAGAGAGGGTTATGTGAATCCTCCTATCCTGGAATAGCCATTTCTTCTTCTAAATCCCTTCTGCCTCCAACTAGAGGTCTGATATTTTGCAATCCTGTTCATGACACCAAATGTAGTGCCAATGCAATATTTACAGTGCCCATGATCAAGGTAAATATGCTGACTGTGACCATAAATATTCCTGCATGGTGCTCGATCACAAAATATAACAAACTCTCCATATACAGGACAGAAACAAAGCATTTATTTAAACACCAGAAAACCAAATCCCCAAACCAGGAAGCTTATTCCATCATAGTAGCAAAGAAGCTAATAAACCATAACAACACAGAGAGCTGCAACATCCTTTAGCCTTCCTACCAACCAATATAAGATCAATATTTACTCACAAACCTATCCCCTTGCCTGAGCATCCTCTCTCTCCCACTGTCTATCTGGCTGTGACTCCCAGCTTCCTGTGGGCTCTGTTCCACCCTTCAGCAAAATCCTCCTACCACAGGCTCCATGTGACTATATTTAGCCTATTAGGGGATAGAGTTTATTTTCAAAGCAGGGAAGGTCTTCAAACTCCCCTAGCCTTATTAAGGGGCAGGGAAGGTTTTCAAATGACCATTACCATTACAAGCACCTACTATGTGCCGGGCACTGTGCCAAGCATTCTTTATTAATACTTGGTCCTCAGAACCCTGTGAGGTAGGTGCTGTTTCAACCTTTTAACAGTTGAGGAAACTAACACATAGGTTTACCCAGCTAGTCAGTGAGTGTCTGAGACTGAATTTGAATTCAGCTTCCTTGGTGTGGGCCCAGCACTTTCCAATGCATCATCAACTACCTCAGAAAAAAACCAAAAGCATCCCTACTCTTCAGGAACTTATCTTCTATAATAAGAATAGAGGTTGCACATTTATTCTTGTAATGAATGAAAAAGCATTTATTAAGTGCTATGTCCGAGATGTTTGTATTCTAATGGGGAGGACAATAGACATGGAAGGTTTTCAACTTTGAGTCATTCCAAAAGGCCCTAAGGTGCTCCTTAGAGTATCAGTGCTGACTGTAAGGCCCTCTTGGGTGTCATTGCCACTAGTGAAATGCCAGCTTGCCCAGGACTTCAGTGATGAACCTTCCTCCAGTGTATCTTCACTAGGTATAACTGCAGTAGTTCAGAAAGGTGGCTAGGGGGCACTTCCTTAGGTGAGGGCTGTTGGGGCTGGTTGGAAGTAAGACCAATAGTCTAAGGGTACTGCTACTTCCAAAGTTCTTGGGTTAACCTGTGAGGAAGCTGGTTCTTCTCCGTGATGGCATACGGTCCAGGTTAGAGACCAAATTGGCAGTCTGGGAGGTGACTGCTATTCTCAAGGTTCTGGGGCTCTCTCCATGTTCAGCTGAGGAGAGGTAGTTTGACTTGCCTGGCACCTGCTCTCTATTGCCTCCGTAAGGGGACCTTCCCCACATCTCCAGTGATGGTGAGCACATTGGAGAAAAGAGGTGGAGGCTGCCAAGAGTCAATCAGCACAGAATCATGGCTGACATTTATATGGCAGCATACGGGTTGCAAAGGCCTTTAGGATCATGGGGGCTGTCGTGGGGTCTTCTAAACCTTATAATTACTGGTCTATACATATGGAAGCTGAGGCTCTGAGAGTTTGATGGCTTGCCTAGGACTGCACAGCTGTTCAGTATCGAGGTAGAATTTGAACCCGGGTCCTTTTGACTCAAGCTAAACCCACTACAGGGGTGGGGAATCTGCAGCCTCAAGGCCACATATGTCACATGTATGGTTGGGGTGCAGCCTTTTCTCTGAGTCCAAGTTTTACAGAACAAATCCTTTATTAAGGTGGTTTTGTGAAGTTTTGATTCAGTCAAAGGACTGCACTTGAGGACCTTGAGGCTGCAGTTTCCCCACTCCTGCACTAGACCTTCTTGCCTCTGTAAACACTAGTGTTTAATACTTGATGCCATAAATGTCACCTCCTTGTCAACATCCAGTGAGATGAAATTGTACTGAAGGAAGGGAAATCCAGTTGTACTGATATTCTTGCTATCAGAGACAGCCAAAACAAAAAAGTTGTACCTGAAAAATTCTAGAGGTAAATTGCCAAATATTCTCAGAGGTAAATAAAGGAGATGCATTTATTAGGCTGAGTACTGGGAGCAAAGATAAAAATGAAATCATCTTTTTTTGGTTTGTTGTGGGCCCAAAGGCAAGAAATGGTTTCTGATGACATGTGCATGTCTTTCCTTGAATTATTCATGATGAGTATAAGCAAAATGATCCCAGAAACGTCACTGTAAGTCGTGTAACACCTTTTACAGAGGATGAAGAAGGGAAAAAAGCCAGCAGTCACCAGAACGGGAGGCCAGAAGATCTCAGAAGCCAATGGAGCTGCAACCAGCCTTCTTGACAAGCAAGATGACTCAGCAGCTAAAAGCAATAAGCTCATTTGCAGAATACTTTTCAGGGTAGGATGGCAAAATAAACGAGCTTCATGAAAATTTGCTGTGAGACTCTGAGGGTGTTTGTATAGCTGCAACCAGAAAGAAGACAACAAATGCAACTAAAAAGAAACATTTGCCAATTCTAAGGGTAAGAGATCTGGAGCTAAGAAAGACTATTTAGCAATCCCTGAACTGATAAAGAAATGGAGAGACAATGAATATGCCAGCACTATGCAAAGTTCTGGACACAGAAAGTTGAACTGGTTGCTGTAGGGTAGGTGGCAGCCCTCTTTACTTCCCTGTACCTCACCAGTCTGTTCCTAGCATCCACAACAGTGATTCGCTCACACTTGGATTCCACTGACTCGAAGAGTTCTGTGTTGAAAGGTGATTCATCGGGGTTAGTCAGTGCTGGTGGTGAAGAGGTATAGTGAGGGAATGGATTTCTAGGAAATCCTTTGAGGGTTCTTAGTCTGAAAGAATTACTAGGTCCAAGCTCTCTTGGCAAGTTTGTAAAAGTTTATTACACTTTTCAGCAGGCAGGGAGGTGTCAGAAAAAGCCTGCAACCTGCAGGAATTAGGGGTACTGATTATATAGTAATAAAACCATAAATCTGATAGCCATTATGCTAACTAGGTGTGTAAAGGAGGGATTTGGGAGGAGTTAAGGAGTGGTCAGTGCTTAAAGGGACATGCAGTTTTTATATCAACTGCACAGGTATATTTCCCATAATTCACTGGGAGAAAGCCCAAGGGGTGGGGGGCTATCAGGAGGTGTGGTTTTTGCCTTGAAACATCAGTGAGTCAGCCAGTGGTCAATTCTGACTGAGAGGTGCCCAGTCTGTTAGCCATCAAAGTCCTTTTTGACAAGATGGATGTTAGGAAGCTGGGCTAATTGGGGATTCAGTACGTGTCTAATTGTGAGGAGTTACCTTACTGATAATACATTGAAAGATTCATAGTTTGCAGCTGGACACTAGAACAAAAGACATATACATTTCTCTAACTAAGGATTTGTTTATAGAATGCTTTTGAAGGATTCATAGGTATGGCCTGTTATTATACCAAGCAAGGATAGTTATAGCTGGCAGAGTTAATGGTTTCAGGGAAAACACTTTTAGGCTAGGGGAAGGGGAAAGGCCGAGTTAATACTTTATGGCTGGGGGGGGGGAGGGGGAGTGTGACTTTTACAACTTAATTGCACAGGCTTGTTACAAACTGATGTTACAGACACAGGTAACTGAACACAAGGGAGATTTTGACAGAATGAAGTTACAACAATGTTACAAAGTTACAAAGGCACCCCAGCACCCCATCTGTGGTTCTGCTGTTGCTGTTGCTTTCACTAGACAGCATTTCCCCTAATCCCTGATGGGCAAGTGTCTGTTGAACCCAAGGAAGAAGAATTCAACATAACTCTTGTGTTACCCAGGCCCAGGCTGATGTTATTGTAGCTGAGGCCAAACACAAACATCTTTGTTTTGCAGTTAAGCCTTAACAATCTGACTTGAGGCTAACTTCCTACAGCAAAAGAACAGAAGATGGACTTTGGCAGAGCTGAAAGAGAGAGAATATCTGCAGCAAGAGAAAGGAAAGATCTCAGGCAGAGCTAGCCCCTTTGCAGAAAGGAGCTGCCAGGAGTCCCATGGCAGCAGGAGAGAAAGGCCTTACCAGGATGGGGAACCTGCAGCCTTAAGGCCACATGCAGCCCTCTAAGTCCTCAAGTGCAGCCCTTTGACTGAATTAAACTTCACAGAACAAATCTCCTTAATAAAAGGATTTGTTCTATAAAAGTTGGACTCAGTCAAAAAGTCACATGTGACCTTGAGGCCAAAGGTTCCTCACCCCTGCAATAACCCAGGGGCAGCAGAAAAAAAGATCCTGAATGACATCCAGGCAACTTAAACCAAAGAGGTACCCCTTGATCCAAGTATAGGCTCTCAACCCCGACATTGAGGCTAGTGATAAGGAGCAACCCACAGAAAATACAATGAAAAACAAGTGATAAATCCCAAAGAAGAGAGTAACCCCAGAAATCCAAATAGAATATCAGAGATGAAAGAAAATGTCTTGGCCACAAAGATTACGTGAGTACCTGCAAGAAATAAAACAAGATGTAAACTGGAGCAGCTGGGGAGGAAATAAAGTCAAGGAGAACTGAAGCTAGTTCAGTCTTGGGATATAATAGGCAAGGCTCTAAGGATTATCAACAAATACGGAAAATGCTCCAAACCACCATGAGAACGTGCACATTAAAATACCTCTGAGGTTCTACTCATACCCAACTCGTTGGCAAAGATAACAAAGAAGGAAAAAGACAATTCTTGGAAGGGATATAGGGAAATAATGTCACCCATGCCCTCTTGCTGAAGGTGCAGCCTTTCCGAAAAGCAATTTAGTGCTATGTCCCAATTCTGTACCACTCTTAGATCTAGACAAGATAGAACAAGAAAAGAGACATATGTACTGAAATATATCAGCTCTTTCAGCAATTAGAAATGAAGAGAATGCCTACCTATTGAACGGCTAAACAAATCATGGTATGTGAATGTAGTATTTCACCGTAAATGACAAAACATGCAGATTCAGAGAAAGTAAAAGACCTCTAAGAAATGATGCAAAGTGAAGAGAACAGAATTAGGAGAACAATTTATACAATGGCAACATTTTAAAGAAAACCATGTTTGCTTCTGTGTTTCCATTTCAAAGTATCTGTTCAGCTCTGGTCTTTTCATCAGGAATTTGTGGATATTCACTATCTCATTGAATGTCTATTTTCTCCCCTATAAGATTATGCTTAGCTTTGCTATATAGATTTACCTGGGTTGTAAGTCTTTATCCTCCAAGCTCCACTTTCCTCTTGAGTGACAGCTGTTTAGTCTTATGTAATCTTGACTGTGGCTCCTCAGTATTTGAATTTTGTTTTGGACTACTTTTATTAAGTACAGACTGATTTCATGTTTCATTCTGTACCCTGAATTCATCACATCTCTTTGAAGAGGTGGGTAGCAGATTTTCTTATCAATTCTCTGGAACTAGAGTTGGTCATTGCATTGATCCAAGTAATTAAATCTTTAAAATATTATTATTGTAAAAGTTGTTCTCATTCTGCTCACTTTAATCTACATCCATTCACATGAGACTTTTAAAAACTACGGAAGTTCTCAGGACAAAGAAAATGAAATTAAAAACTTGTAACAAGAGCAGATAAATAACAAAGAAAATATTAAAGCAAAAGGGAAATGACCACCAGGTCTAAATCCTGCAAACATCTCTAAATATAGCAAGACAAGGAAAACTGACCCAACACCTGATGAAGTTAAGGTCCCTTTGTCTTCCTAAGAGGGTGTAGAAACACAGCAGAGTGATCCTGAATGGCTTGAGAAACGAGAATATTGAAAGCAGATATTAAGCAGGAAAAAATGGAAGAATTTGGGTTAGAAATAAATAGAAAAGGAAAACTTGAAACCATGGAAATGAAACCCTTCTAAGAAGCAAAAGTAAGCAACTGATTAGGAGAAGTGAAGGACTATCCAGAAAATGAGAAGCAAAATCCAATGTAATGATCTTAAAGATGGGATTTGTAGAGAGAACTTAAGGAACAATTGTCTGCCAGAAGAACAGGATGCATTGAAAATCTCTTGCAAGAAATAATACAAGAAAATTTGTAGATCTTCTGAGTAGAGAAAACAAAGTGCTGATCAAAAGAAGTCATGGATCCCTTCCAGAGAAAACTCTACCTGGGCCCTCAGTGAGGCCTCACTTCATGCCTCCCTAATTGATTCACTTGCCTGGTGCACAGTAGGGGCTTAATAAACGTTTGCTGACTCATCACAGCTGTCCAAACATTCCCATCTCTCCTCCACTATCCCTCAGCAAACCCCACCCCTTTCAGCAAATAAACTCACTTCATAATTCACATACCCAAAATCAATCACAAAAAGCTCACATCACTCCCATATCTTTCCCCACCACCTCCTCCATTCATGTCTTACATGAAGAAATGGACTGTCTGGTGACCAGAGCAAACTCCTTTACACATGCCCCTCCCATCTTTTCTAGGACATCAGCATCACCAGTGCCCCACTCTCCCTCTAAAGTCTCTCCTGTCTCCTTTCCTACTGCCTACAAATAAGCTCCTGTATCCACTACACTCAGACCTGCTCCCTTGATCCATCCATCTCTGCTTGCTACTAGTACCTCATTTCCCTCTTGCCTTTTGTACCTAAATTCCTAGAGGCCATTTGCAATACGTGCCTCAGTTTCCAACTTGGATTCCATTTTTATCGTTCAAACAAAATTGCTGTCTCCAAACTAACTAAAGGAGAGAGCTAGGTGGTGTAGTGGAGCCTTGGAGCCAGGAGGACCCAAATTCAAATCCAAATCCAGACACTAACTGTGTGATCCTGGGCAAGTCACTTAACCCCAATTGCCTGGAGAAAAAAAAAGTTACTAAGGATCCCTTAGCTGCCAAATCTTTTGGCCTTTTCTCAACCCTCATTCCTTCTTGACCTGTCTGTAGCCTTGACTACTGATCACCTTTTCATCTTTGATGCCCTCTCCTCTCATTATGTATGATACTCCTCTCTCCTGGATTGTCTTTTGCCTCTTTTTGTAACCCTAACGCTTGGCACGATGCCTGACACAGAATAGATGTTTACTGACTGGATGTCCTGTAAACATCTTAAACTCGACATATCCAAAATAGAAGCCTCTCCCTCTTCCTAATTCCTCTCCCCAAAGTACCTGTAGAGTCAACCTTCATGGAACCTTATCATATCAGATATATCGCAGTCATTGGGAGGTCTCCAACAATACTCCATTCTCCATTCCATCACCAAACTGATCTTCCTAAAGTGCAAGTCTGATTCTCCTACTCATTAAACTCCATGGGCTCCCAAATACAAAGTCTCCTCTATTTTCTTTTACATTTAAAGTTGACCCCATTAACTGTGATTGAGGCAGCTACATGGTACAACGTGTAGAGGTATGGACTTGAAGTCAAGAGAACCTGAATTAAAATCCAGCTTCAGACACTTGACACTTAACCAGCTGTGTGACCTTGGGTAAGTCACTTAACCCCAACTGCCCTGCCTTCCCCCCTCAAAAGAAAAAAAAGAATTGCTTTGGTTGAGATGTTGACTTGTGCTATTCTGAGCACACTCATGGAACATTCTGTTGCTTTTTCACTCCTAGGTTGAGAGTGCTCTTGCACACTCATACCCTGAGGGGCCGGGACATCTCTTCTCTCCATTGGCTCCAGCCTCCCCACCCACACATCCACTGTTAGGCAGTAGTTACCTATGGCAGTCAGCTTCTGTTGTTCTCCAGTCACTCAGTTGTGTTGCATCCAAATGAATGTGGCCCTTGGACATTGTCCATGGGGTTTTCTTGGCAAAGATACTCAAGTTATTTGCTGTTTCCATTGTCAGTGTGTCCCCATTTTATAGACAAAGAACTGAGGCAAATAGGGGTTAAGTGACTTGCCCAGGGTCACTTATAAATCTGTGTTAAACCACACGATGGGTACTTCTAGTTATCAGCACTTTCTCTGGAGGTGAATGGCATCTTCCTTCATACATCCTTTAAAATTGGAGTCTTTATAGTACTTAGAATAACTTGGTTGTCCACAATTATTCGTCAAACAATGTTGCTGTGACTGTAGACACTGTTCTCTTGGTTCTGCTCACTTCACTTTTCACGGTTTCCTGCAAGTCTTTCCACTTTTTTTGGTCTTTTTTGCTTGTTTTATTCCTTTTTTTCAGTTTTTAAGATAATTTTTTTCCCTCAATTATATGTAAAAACAGTTTTAAACATCCATTATTTCTTAAAGTTTTAAGTTCCAAATTCTATCTCTCCCTTCCTTCTTTCCCCCAATTCCCCAAGATGACAAGCAATCTGATATGGGTCTTACATGCACAATCATATAAAACATTTATATACTAGTTACTTTGTGCAAGAAGACAGGAAGGAAGGAAAAGAAAGAGAAGTCATCCACTTCAGTCTGCATTCAGACAACATCAGTCCTTTCTCTGGAGGTGGATGGCTTTTTTTGTCACAAATCCTTTGGGACTGACTTGGATTTCTAAGAACAACCAAGTCATTTGCTCATTGTACAATATTGTCATTACTGTGTAAAATGTTTTCTTGGTTTTGCTCACTTTACTTTGTATTGGTTTGTGTATGTCTTTCTAGGTGTTTCTGAAATCATCCTGCTTGTCATTCTTTGTAACACAATAATATTCCATTACAGCCATATACCACAACTTGTTCAGCCATTCCACAACTGATGGGCATCCCCTCAATTTCCAACTCTTAGCTGCCACAAAAAGAACTGTTATAAATATTTTTGTACAAATAGCTCCTTCTCTTCCCCACCTTTTTAAAAAAATCTCTGGGATACAAGTCTAGTAATGGTATTGCTGGATCAAAGAGTATCCACAGTTTTATAGCCCTTTTGGGCACAGTTTCAAATTGCTCTCCAGAATGACTGGATCAGTTAATAACTCAAACAACAGTAAATTAGTGCCCCAATTTTCCCACATTTTCTCCAACATTTATCATTTTCCTTTTTTGTCATATTAGCTAATCTGATAGTTATGAAGTGATACTTCAGAGCTGTTTTAATTTGCATTTCTCTAATCAATAGTGATTTAGAGCATTTCTTTATACAACTATAGATAGTTTGGATTTCTTTGTCTGAAAACTGCCTGTTCATATCCTTTGATCATTTATCAATTGGGGAATGACTCACATTCTTATGTGTTTGACTCAGTTCTCCATATATTTGAGAAATGGGGCCTTAATCAGAGATACATGTTGTAAAATTTTCTCCCAGTTTTCTGCTTTCCTCCTAATCTTGGTTGCACTGGTTTTGTTTGTGCAAGAACTTTTAATTTTGTGCAATCAAAATGATCCATTTTACGTTTCACAGTGATCTCTATATCTTGTTTGGCCATAAATTCTTCCCTTATCTATAGATACAGAAGGTAACTAACTATTCCATGCTCTCCTAATTTGCTAATGGTATCACCCTTTATGAGTAAATCATGCACCATGTTTGACCTTATCTTGGTACATAGTGTGAGATGTTGGTTTACTTTATACCTAGTTTCTGCCATACTGTTTTCCAGTTTTCGTAACAATTTTTGTCAAATAATGAGTTTTTGTTCCCTAAGCTTGAATCTTTTGGTTTATCAAACACTAGATTACTATGGTCACTTACTACAATGTGTTGGTACCTAATCTGTTCTACTTATCTGCCTCTCTGTTTCTTAGCCAGTGATCGCTTCTGAACTGGGCTCGAACCATTCCACTAGTTCCATGAGCCTAAGTAACTTCTCCCCAGATAACCCTTGTTCTGTTTGGCTTCCCACCAGGGTCACTGTGTTGTTTTTGGCTTTGTATACATAAGCACTCACCCAAATAGAATTCAGCTTCATCCCAAACACAGACTCCTTCAGTTTTCAGAAGAGTTGTATGTATGTTCCCTCTGGTTTCATAGGCCTTGATGCTTTTGTAGGCATCAAAAATGGCCTTGAACCACAGTCTTCCTGAAATTTTGCTATTCTAGAAGTCCTATTTCCAGGAGGCCTTTGAAAGAAACAGCAGAACGAGTGCAGTAGCTGGCCCCAGAGATGAAGCCTCAGCCAAACATGCCCTAAACATCAAGTCCAAGGGACAGAGACACTGCAAAATCATGTTATCCAAACAGCCCCAGAACTCACTTGTAAGCCTCTGGGAAAAGCCCTTTTCTGGGGTGGCCAGTGGGCCTTCCCCCATCCACCCAGTATCTCTGTCATCCCCTGGCCTCCCACGCTGGGAGCCATCATGATCATAGCCTGGGCCAGTAGCAGGCCATAAGCAACTGAGTCACCAGATTTACCCACATCTAGTTATTTAGCTGGAAAAGCCCAATTATATTTTTAAGGACTTGTTTTCTGCTGTCAATTTTTGTCCTTTCTTTTCCAAGCTCCTGACTCTCTCTTGCATGCTTCTCATTTCTTTCCCCCATTTTTCTTCTACCTCTTACTTGACTTTTAAAATCCTTCTTGAGCTCATCAAGGAAGGCTTTTTGGGCTTAAGACCAGTTCATTTTCCATTCTGAGGTTTTTCATGTGGTTTAATTGACAATGTTGCCTCTTCTGAATTTGTGCCTTGACCTTCTCCTTCTCTATGATCAGAATCTGTGGTCATTGCCCATTTCTGCTTTTTGCTCATGGTGTTAGCCTATTTCCTGCATTTAAAGTCGAGTTCTCCTGCTGGAGCTCAGGGGGCACTGACCCAAGCTTCTTGAGCTGGGAACCAAGGACCTGGTCACTGGCTTTGTGTGCTGGGGTCTCAGGTGCCAGTAGTTGGAGGCTGTAGGGGTCTGGCAGCTTACCTGGTACTAAACTGGGGTCAGCAACACTGGAGCTCTTAGGGTGGGGAGTCTGGCCCCTGGGGGATACCTGCTCTCCTGGGTTTTGCACTAGAATATTTTCCTGCTGGGGGATGTCTGCCAGCATCCTAGAGTTGTGCTGAAGTGCTGGAAGGTTTGGCTACTGGAGAGTATCAGCCCAGGTGGTGTTTTTCCAAGTTGGTGTCTGACAATTCTCCTGTCTGTGCTGAGGCACTCTGGGGAGGGGGGAGGGGGAAGGGAGGTGTCCTGCTGTTGGTGCTTGCCCCTGGTTTGCTAAAGTGGGGCTTGCTGCTGGCTTGCTGGGATGCCTCCCATCCTGTACTGCTCCCTCTTCCCCAGAGCAAGAGGGACCTTTCCAGTTAATCCCCCAAGTTTCCTGGGCTACAAGACTGCTGCATTGTGTCTTTCTGCTGGCTCAGCTTATCCAGGGTTTTTCCTTGGGGGATATTTTCTGGGCTTTCAGAGGTCAATAAGGGAGGACAAGAGCAATTTACTTCTTATGTTGCCATCTTGTCTCCCAGAAGCCAAAATCCTAATGCCCCAATGATCTCTTGTCAAATCTAATATCCTTCTATTAATTCTCAGTCACTATTTATTGCCTTCTCTTCAATATCCTATTCTATCTGTGTCTTTATTACTCTTTTTCAAATTAAATGTTATATTTTTCAGTCAGCTAAAATCTACTTTACCATTTTACCATCTTTACTGATATGAGAAATGTGGGGTGGACCTTGAAATTGTTTTAACTTAGATTTTTCTTGTTAATAAATTATTTTGGGCACTTTTAAATACCATATAGGTAACCTGGATTTCTTCCCTTTGAAAACTATCTTTTGATATTCCTTTGACCTTTAGTTATTGGGGAATGGTTCTTGTTCATATAAAATTGGATCCGTTCTTCACATGTCTTTATTATAGACCTTTTTCAAAGTCACTTCATGGAGAGATTCTTTTTCTGATTACCTATTTCCTTATGATTTGAATAGCATTGGTTTTGTTCATGCATAAACTTTTAAAGTTTTATATAGTCAAAATGATATATTTCAACTGCTGGCTTTGTTATGTGTTGCAGTTCCTTTTGGATCTCAAAAAATTACTCTTCAATTTCAACTACAACTTTTATCCTTTGTTTGCTCATAAACTTTTTCCTCACCCAGACTTGCAAAAAGGTATTTTTTCTGACTCCTCTAATTTAAGATGTGAACTTCTAAGTCATGTACCAATTTGGAGTTCATAAATATTTAATTTCTACTAGACTGCTTTCTAGTTTTCCCTTCAATTTTTGTCTTATGAAACACTCTGGTCCTGAAGTTTTTCTTCTTTTTTAATACATTCTTATTTTTTAAAATATTTCCCAATTATATATTTTAAAAACTAACATTCATTTTTTTTGAAACTCTGAGTTCTAAATTCTCTCCTTCCCTCACCCCTTGAGAAGGTGAGCAATATGATATCAACTATAGGTGTGAAGCCATGTTGGAAAAGAAAATAGAAAGATATAGTCAAATTCCAAAACCTCAAGCTCAAGGAAAAATATTAAAAGCATAAAGATTAAAACAATCTAAATATGATGGTGCCACAATTGGAATTACGCAAGACCTAAGAGCAGAGACATGAAAGGACTGAAGGTCTTGGAACATAACATGTTGAAGAAGAAAAAAACTGGGGCTCCAGTCAAAAAGATCATACACTACAAAGTTAAATATTATTCTGAATGAAAAAAAATGGACATTTGATAAACTCTCAGGCTTTCAAGACTTTAAAAAAAATCCTGAACTTAATAGAAGATTCAACATATAAGAATCAAAGAGAAATATAAGGCACATAACAAAGACTGATTATAAGAGATCCCTAAGGACAGACTGTTTACTTTTTATATACTTAAAAAGTCAAATGGATGTCCAAAATTCTCATCAGTAAGTGGGTAGTTTATAGAAAGATTGGGGTAAACCTGAGAATGATATGAGTTTTAAAAATAAAATCATTTAGGAACAGCTTAAAAGAGTAATTTTTTGAGGTCCAAAAGGAAAAATTGATACAGAGGAATTAGATGGAGGAAGAGGATTGGTAGTTCTGGTAACCTACTTTCATCGGGAATGGGTTTAAGAGGGAACAATACATATATATTTAGAAGAGTATAAAAATCTTCTAAATTCAGAAGAAATAAAACAGTAGGAGCATAGGGAGGGGGAAAAGGACAAAGGAGGAATCTTTAGAGAGGAGGGCGAGGGAATGGGTAAAATAGGGGTATAAGGATGTTTAGATTTATGGGAATGGAAGGATAGGGGAGTGATCCTTGGAGGGGGGTAGGCAAGTTATAGGAGGGCAACGTAGTGGGTAGAAGTAAAGTAGAAAAGGCAGGAGGGATAGGAAACAAGAGATATAATCATACATAAAAAACAAAGATCAGGAGTAGAGAATAGGTTTGCAAAAGTATGTCTCTATATGTCTCTCAGTGTGTGCATATGTATATGTATATGTATATGTGTATGTGTATGTATATGTGTATGTGTATGTGTATGTGTATGTGTATGTAGATATCTATAGCTATAGAGAAACATATCTAAACTTTATTGTAGCCTTCTGCAGGGAGGTTGGGAGGAAGAAAAAAAAGAACAAAGTAAAATAGTGCACAGCAGGGAACAAAAGAAAACTCACAAGGAAGCAAAAAAAGATGCAAAGTTCTCAACACAATGAGTATTAGTTATCATGTAGGTTTTCTTGAAATAAAAATCTATCATTACATATTTTGAATCCTTTCTTATGTTCTGCAATTGCACACAACATGCATTTTTTTCCTTTCTAACTTTGTATTTAAGTTTCAGTATTTAAGTTTATGTTGGGTTTTTTTTCCCTCTGTTCTCTATTTGTGTGCTGGCATTTGAGTCTAAAATAAAATTTAAAAGAAGAGAGACAGAGGAAGAGAAAACATTAAAAATGCTTCAATCTGTACTCAGAATTCATCAGTTCTCTCTCTGGAGGTAGGCAGCATTTTTTATCACAGGTGCTTTGGAATTGTCTTGAGCAGAGTAACCAAGTCCTTCACAGTTTATCATCTTCACAATATTGCAGTTATTGTGTATCCTGTTATCCTGTTCTCTTTGTTCTGCTCACTTTATTTTGCTTCAGTTCATGTAAGTCTTCCAAGGTATTTCTGAGGTCATCCTTATTGGCACTACTTATAGCATAACAGTATCCATCACAATCCTATACTACAGATGCTTCAGCCATTCTGCAATTCAGAGGCATCTCTTCAATTTCCAATTCTTCAGCACCTCAAAAAGAGCTGCTGTGGCTATTTTTGAACAAATGGGTCCTTTTCCCTTTTCTTTAATCTCTTTGGGATATGCACAGTTTCATACTCCTTTGGGCATAGTTCCAAATTGTTTTCCAGAATGGTTGGATCAGTTCACAACTCCACCAACAGTTCATTAGTGTCTCGATTTTTCCACCTCCTCTCCAAAGCCTATCATTTTCCTTTTCTGTTGTGTTGGTCAATCTGACAAGTGTTAGGTAATGTCTCAGAGTTGTTTTAATTTGTGCTTTTCTAATCAAGAGTAATTTAGAGCATTTTTAAAATGTGACTATTGATACCTTTGATTTCTTCTGAAAACTGCCTGTTTATATACTTTGACCATTTATCAATTGGGAAATGGCTCATATTTTTATAAATTTGACTCAGTTCCAAATATAGTTTTATCAATATGTTTTTATTTCATTAAATATTTACCCATTACATGTAAAAAAATTTAGCATTCCTTTTTTAAAATTTTGAATTTCAAATTCTCTCCCTCTCTCTGTCTTGAGAAGGCAACTAATTTGATATGAATTATACATGTGAAGTCATGCAGAACATTTTATATTAGCCATGTTGCAATAGAAAACATAGACCAAGCGGGAGGGTGGTGGGATGGGGGAGGGGAGTGAAGTTAAAAACATGTGTTTCAATTTGGATTCAGAGTTCAACAGTTCTCTCTCTCTGAAGGTGAAAAGCATGTTGTCATACGTCCTTTGGATTTTTTCTGAATCGTCATCTCAATCGCAATAGCTAAGTTTTTCGCAGTTGATCATCCTTATAATATGTCTGTTACTGTATACAATGTTCTGATTCTGCTCATTTCACTTTGCACCATTTCATGTAAGTCTTTCCAGGTTTTTCTGAAAGTTTCCCGATCAGTATTTCTTATAGTACTTATAGTATTATTCTTATAGTATTCCATCATAATCACATGCCACAACTTGTTCAGCCATTCCCCAACTGATGGGCATTCCATTTCCAGTTATTTGCTATCACAAAAAGAGGTGCTATAATTATTTTTATACAAGTTGGTCCTTTTCACTTTTTTTTTATCTCTTTGAGATATAGACCCAGTAGTGTCATTCCTGTGTTAAAGGGTATGCACAGTTTTATAGCCTTTTGAAGTTCTGACTCTACCAACAGAGCCTTAGTGTCATATCCTCTCTCACATTTGTCCACATCTTCTTCAACATTTGTCATTTCCTTTTGTCTGTCATGTAATGCAATCTGATTGGTGTAAGGCGGTGTCTTGGAGTTATTTTAATTTGCATTTCTCTAATAAGTAGTGACTTAGAGCATTTTTACATGTGACTCTTGATGGCTTTGATTTTTTTTCTTCTGAAAACTTTCTGTTAATATTCTTTGACCATTTATCAACTGGGAAATTGCTCTTATTTTTATAAATTTGGCTCATTTTTCTATTAATTTGAGAAATATGGCCTTTATCAGGGAAACTTTCTGTAAAATTTTTCCCCATTTCCTATTTTCTTTCTAACTTTGGCTGCATTATTTTGATTGTGCAAAAGCTTTTAAATTTAATATAATTAAAATGATCTATTTTACTTCCTGTGATCTTCTCTGTCTCTTATCCTCTCTAACTCTTCTCTTACTGACACTAATGCTTTGTTGGTACAGTTATGAACTGATGCAACCATTCTGGAGAACAATTTGGAATTATACTCAAAGGGCAATCAAACTATGCGTACCATTTGATCCACTACTAGGTCCGTATCCCAAAGAGATTATAAAAAAGAGAAAAAGACCTACATATACAAAAATATTTATAGCATTTCTTTTTGTGTTGGCAAAAATTTTTATACATATACATATATACTATACACACTATGTGTATATGCATACACACACATATATACATACATAGATATAGATATATACACATGCACACGAACATACTGAGACAAATGAAAAATCTAAGAGACACTTTCAGGGTAATTAATAATTTATTAGTTAGACTAGCAAATAATAAATTGAGAGCAGTGATTTCTCTCCTAATCAAAGATCTCACATGGAGGTCACTAAATGATTAAATAAATGTTTAAAAGAGAATGTCCCTGAGGGTGAAAATCAACTCTGATTGGTGAATAGTCAATGAGACAATGAAAGGTGGGATTTTTCTTTTTTTCCCTTTTCTTTTCTTTTCTTTCTTTTTTCTTTTTTTCTTTTTTTGCTTTTTGGAAGGCATTTGGGGTTAAGTGATTTGCCCAAAGTCACATGGCTAGTTTTTGTGTTAAGTGTCTGAGGTTGGATTTGAACTTAGGAACTCCTGACTCCAGGGCCTGTGCTCTATTCTCTGCACTACTTAGCCACCCCTAAGGTGGGCTTTTTCTAATGAGGGGCCTGGGGGTGGCATGGGGAGGGAGGAGCTTGACTTTTCCTGTATTGGCACTGCTGGCTCATTCTCCCTCATGTAGTCTATCAAATATAAAAGAATCTCTTTTCCACCAGATCCTACTTAAGTTGAACAATGGTGGGGTTACAGGTAGAATTCCCCCTAGATAAGATGATCTGGGTGGGGTGAACTTTGAGGCAAGGTCAGAAATGGCCTTGAGAGACTGGGCTTTGAATGAGAAAGAAGAAAAGGGGATCTTTGGGTCCCATGTCTAAAACTGTTTATTAATATAGTAAGAAAACAATCATTTTTCTCATCCATCCATCCATCCATCCATCCATCTATCTCTGCTACAAATTTTACAAGTTTATCTTTGAAATTCAAATATTGACCTTTTCCTTTTGGCAGCTGCACTTTTTCCCTCTCTTCTGTAATTAGTAACTATGTAAGTCTAATCAGAACTTTGTCTATGGCCCATAGGTCATGTAGAATCTGGAGCCTTAGAGCCACCCCTACTTGGAATCCTTGGAGGTCTCCATCACCTTGGTAACTTTGCATAGAATGGTTTCAACTGCTCTGTGGGTGCTCAGGCCTCTACTCCTGGGCACTTCAAATTTGAAGGAAATATGTTCCCTCCAGATTAACAAACTTCTGAGATCAGAACAGTGGGGTCCACAGTTTACTTTCCCTCTCTATTGGCAAAAACTGAAAAAGAAAGTTTCTATTTCAAAGGGGCCCCTACCTTCTTACAGATTTCCTGCCAATTCAGGGAGTGTGTTAAGCTCGGAGGATACAAAAAAAGGCAAAAAACAGTCCCTGCTCTCAAGGTGTTCACAGTCAAATAAGGGAGAAGACATGCAAACAAATCTATAAACACAAGCTCTGTGTGGCATAAATAGGAAGTGATTAATAAAGGGGTTGGGGAAGGCCTCCTGTAATAGGTGGGATTTTAGGTGGAACTTAAAGGAAGTTGGGATAGAGGATGGGAGTGTTCCAGGCCTGGGGGTGATGGAGGGATGGAAGGTCTTGTTTCACCAGGCCCTTTCTAATTATTTCCTTTAATATCCCACATAATTTCTTTTCCTAATAGAATTTTATTATTTTGTCTAGCTGTTCCAAGTATCCCCTTGGCAGGCTAGCACTAAGTCTGTAAATAACCTTCAGTAGTATCTTAATGGTCCAGAGCTCTGGGCATTTCTCCAGACGTTTAAGTTGTTCTTCAAGAAACATGTTGGGGGGCAGAGTCAAGATGGTGGCATAGAAGCAGCTAAACTCTGTAGCTCTCCCCATAACCACCTTAAATACCTATAAAATATGACTCTAAACAAATTTTAAAGCTCCAGAACTCACAAAATGAAAGGGTAACATCTCCCACTAAAGGCAGCCTGGCAGGCAGAGGGGAAAGGGGTTCATTGCAGTGTGCTGGGAGCCCAGACCAGCACCACATGAACTCATGGCTGGAGGCATAGGGCTGCCAGAACAAGCTGACCCTGGAGCTGCTGGCAGCTGCAGCATTTTCTGAGCCGAGCCTCAGAAATGGAGGTCAGGACTCAGAGATTTTGATGTGTCCCCCCAGGTGTCTGCAGCCTGAAAAGGCTGGCTCCCTGGGATATACACTTTAAAAGACTCTTGTCTGAGATCTTGACTCCAATCAGGCTTTTGCCCCCCAAACTTTAGGAGGACAAGTATCCCATTAGATTATTGGCCCTGTTGATGCATGGATGCCTAGGTTTGTAAAACCCAGCTGCAACTTCAATTGTAAAGTTACACCTCCCCCAACCATAAAACCATCAACTCTGCCTCTTCCCTAAGCCAGCACTCTGCCTAGCTGCAATTATCCCTGCTTGTTATCATAACAAGCCATTCCTATGAATCCTTCACCCAACCGTCTATAAGCAATTAGAGAAATGTGTAGTTCCTTTGTTCTAGTGGTCAGTAGCATCTATGAATCCTTCAATGCACTATCAGTGAGCTAACTCCTCTTCAATTAGGCACATCCTGCATCCCCAGTTAGTCTAGCTTCCAACATTCATCTTGTCAAACAGGACATTGATGGGGAACAGACTGTGCACTTCTCAGTCAGAATTGACCGCTAGTTGACTTAGGTGATGTTTCAAGGCAAAAACCACACCTTTTGATAGCCCCTCCCCCCTGCTCTGCACTTTTTACCATTGAATTATGGGTAACATGCCTGCACAGTAGATATGAAAAGTGCATGTCCCTTTAGGCACTGACCACTCCTTAACTCCTCCCTAAAACTACCCTTATTCACCTAGTTAGCATAATTGATACCTGATTTATGTTATTTTGGCTATAGAATCTGTGTTTCTTTGTCTTGTACTTTGCAGGCTTCCTAAGCCCCCCTGCCCACTGAATAGGTAACAATAAACTTTTACAATCATTAAATGGAGTTCGTGGTTCTTTCCTGAACTATCTTCTCACCCACATCTCTGCACACACCTGAGACTGGCCCCTGGGTGGACCCACTACAGTTTTCCAGAACTACCAACCCATAAGAAACAAGGACTAAATGGAAGGTCAGTGGAACTTGGATAAATTTGGGGGAGAGAATCAAACCGACTGCCCCAGGGCTAGAAGTGGCTGAAGCAGCAGCCCTGCAGCCACCTCCATGTGGCTGCTTCAGAAACTCTGGGCTTACAGATTGCAGGGGGGCCAAGCGGTCATTCAGAGGCTAAGTGCTCTTGCCTTGAGCTGCCTGAATTGGGATCATGGTCTTGGGTGGTGGTCCTGAGGTGTGTGTCCAGTGAGCCAAAGCTTGTGGGGGCTGCAGAAACAGTCGCTTCCTAATAGCTCTGGCAGCTACAAAACCCCTAGCAATTTGGGACAGAGCTCTTCCCTCTGAAAGCAGAGTTCTACTGAACCTAAAAGTCAAGTAATTGACTGGCAACATGAGTAGGCAAAAGAAGCAAAGCAAACCCAGCAATGCAACTTTAGACTCTTTTTTTTGGGTACAAAAAGAATCAAAGTGTGGAATGGTGTAATGATACTGGGATTTGAAGATCTTCCATGCCCCTTGAATTTGCTGACATAGCAGGAAGTGGTGGAGCAAGAGAAAGCCGGAACCAAGCTAGCCTCTGTGCAGTGGTGACTGAAAGCAGTAGCGGGGGCAGCGGCTGTGGTTATGGCGCAAACTCCTTTTTTTTTGAGCCAGCCAGAATCTCTGCTAAGAATTCTTGCTGAGGACTGCCAAGGATGGGAACTGGGGAAGCGGGGTGGCAAGAGCTGTTGGGAGCAAGCTTCCTGGATGCTAAGCAGTTGTCATGAGTGAGGAAAGGAGGATCTTTGCCTGAGAGAGCCTGTCCTGTTTTGAAGGCTTGAGAATGTGGGTGTTTACTGCTTTAACTACATGTGCCAACTTCATAACTACTGTGTTAGCTTTGACTTTCTGGTTTTGGGACTCAGTTTTCTGGTATTTAAATAAATATTCTAGCTATATTTCTCATATGGAGAGCCTGTTATATTTTGTGATTAATAACCATATCAGCATACTTACAGTTACTGTAGGCATTGTGAATACTGCATTGTTGATACAAATGGGAAGAACACAGTCAGAACTCCCACACCAAAAGCTTCCAAGAAAAATATAGACTGCTTACAAGCCATAGAGTA
>CM053593.1:390613959-390649255 GCA_028646575.1 Pseudocheirus occidentalis | reverse complement strand
CCTTACTCTCATTGAAGCTGGCTTAGGGAAGGAATGACATACACTCTAAATTGGGTATCCTGGCCTACAAGAGAGTAGGGGGGAAGGGGATGAGAGGGCAGAAGATGGAGGGGAGGGCAGGTTGGGGGGAGGGTTGTTAGAAGCACACACTTTTGTAAAGGGACAGGGACAAAGTAGAGAATAAAACAAGTGGGGGGATGGAATAGGAAGGATGGAAATATACAGGTACTGGGGTAGGGAGATCCATCTTGTCCTACTGGAAAGTCAGAAGGGGAGGGGGGAGGATATGGGAGAGAGCAAATTGGGGGATGGGGTATACAGTAGGATCTCGGTTTGGTGGGTGGGTAGGGGAAAGATGGGGAGAAAATTTGTAAAACAAAATCTCATGGAAATGAATGATGTAAACTAAAAAGAAACAGAAGTTTAAAAAAAGAAAAGAAACATGTTTCATTTTGTAATTGTGTGTTTAAAAAGTCTGGAGTGTGATGGGGAAGGATAACTCTTAGATACTTTGTAGGTATTTTGAATGCTACTTAATGTCTAATATTTCTTCCTGGGTTGTCTTTTCACTGCATAGAAATGCTTTCCCTTTTGTGACTTTGTTTTATAGACTGACTTTCCTAGAGTTACTGTCTCAGTTATTTTCTTTGTTGCTTTTCTAAGTAAATAGTGAGATTGTCACCAAATGGGGAAAATTTTGCCTCTTCTTTGCCTACCTTTGTACTCTTTATCATTTCTAGCATTTCTAGAGTTATATCAAATAATAGTGGGGAAGGGGAGTAATTCTTGCTTTATCCTGGTAATTACTGGTAAAACGTCTGGAGTTTCCCACTGCATGTGATCCTAGCTTTTTGGTATAATTTTGAAAATCAAAATTGAGATATGAATGATATCTCAAGCCTCTGTCTGAGACTTTATGAGTATCTTAAGATCAGTAGTGTTGATAGCAATATCCTGTCACATATTGGGCTTCCTGGAAGGAAGAAAGAGGAGTTGAGAAGCAAAGCTTCCTATTTATCTGTATACCCATCCATCCATCCATCCATCCATCCATACATCCATACATACATACATACATACATACATTTTCCATGGAGGTTTACACGTCAAGATAACAGAAAATGACATCAGATCCCGATGTAACTGATCTCAGTTAGCCTAAAACGGAGCCAGGAGTCTTTGGCCCCGGTTACAAGAATTTTTGATTCTTGATTTTCTTTCCTTAATCTGTATTATTGGGGGAGGGGGTCAGAGACCTTTCTCCTAGTCAGGGGTCACTCTGACAGCGTCCCACGGAAGCCCAAGGAGTTGGGAAGGATACTACGCGGCTACAAACGTCGCTTCCCAGTAGAGACGCTCAGCGAGGCCAACTTTCCTTCCCATATGTTCAGTTCTTGACCTTGAAGGACACGCGGGGTCGTGGAGCTTCTCCTTCACTTGTACAAGGGGCAAGAGCAGCGCTGAGACGTCATTTGCCTCTCCAGGCTTGGCTTCGCAGCTCTGAGCCCGTCCCGCAGCCCTGGGACCTTACCCCGGGACACTTGGCCCCCAGCAACCCCCTGCCTAGCTCATGACTCACAAATGAAGTGGCCCAGAGAGCCAATGGAAGGGCCACGAGAAGACTGAGGATGTCACCCGCCCCTGCGTTTATGGAGCCCTGAGGACCCCCCTTCCTTGACACCCTTGGCTTCCAGGCACAGTCTGGGGGTTGCCCCTCAGGGCTCGGGCCGTGTCAGGACCGCTGCCCCACCCGTGCCCAGTCCTTGGGCATTTGATTCTGCAGATCTAGTGGGAAAGGAGGCAAGGAAGCAGGAAGACCCGAGCAGCGTCCAACCCCAGCTTCGGCCTAGTCTAAGAGGTTTCTTCAGCCTCCTCCACCTTCACCCGGGCTGGACCAGGACCCCTGAATTGCCACGAATCAGCCCGCACAGCTACTAGAGACTGGTGCGTGGGCACCGCCCTCTGTGCCTCAAGACTACATTTCCCAGAAAGCCTGGCACGTCGGTCCTTGGTTATCATCAACTATGGCGCAGTTGTCATGGAAACTCCGGTAGGTACCGCCCCACGGGGCGACTGATTGGTGGGTGTCTCACGTGACTTCCCCTTCCTCCTACTATCCCGGTCCCTCCTCCGGTATAACTTACGGTGTCGGAAGGGATCTCCTGGTCAGTGTCCGATGGTGCCTTCTGTTCTTGCATGTACCTGCTGCCCTCCTCCCTTCTCCTTCCTCCCCGCCACATCCTCCCTTCTCATCTCCCTCCTCCCCTCCTCTCCATCAGCCACCTCCCCCTCTTTCTCCTCTTTTCCCTTTTCCTTCCTCCCCCTCCTCTTCCCCTCCCCCTTCTCCTTTCCCTCCCCCTCCTCTTTTTCCTCTCTCTCCTGCTTTACTCTCTCGTCTCTTCCTCCCCTCCCCCTCGTCTGCCCATCCCAAGACTCAGAACCCCCTTGGCACCGTCTGCTCACCTTGGGAGCAGTAATAATGATGAAAATGCCAGTGGCCACCCTTGGTGCTTTGAGCTCTCTGCCCAGCCTGCTCTGGTCAAAGGGCGCCCCTGAGGACCTAAAAGGCTACACATGGCCCGAGGCAGCAGGTTCATCAGATTTAATGAGCTCTGGTGCTGATGGCCCTAAAGCCTCAGCCAGCCCTCTGAGGCAGGTGGGATGTACCCATTTTCTGGGTGAGGCTCAGAGAAGTCATTCCTCCACTTGGAGATGGGATTGAACAGAGGCCCCTCCCCATTCACAGTCCAGTATTCTTAGATTATACTTTCCTGCCTCTCCTAGGGGAATGTAAGCTTCTGGAGGTCAGGGCACTCACACAGTGCTAAAGAATTGAGGAGAGGGCTCTTGGGGGCATTCTCTAGCCCATGTCTCAGGGCCTGTGGGCAGGTCCATCCTCATTCATGGTTTCATTTTTTCCCCCCAGCTTTCTGCCCTTCCCCAAGAGGAATGAGCTCTGGACACTGGAATGGCCCCTGTGCTCCTGACGGCCATGGCTCACCAGGTGAGTTGGGGTTCCGGACTCCAGAAACGGCCCCCTAGCCTGGGCTCAGCATTTACATATTGTTCGTATAATGCCCCTTGCTCATTGTACAGAAGAGGAAATTCAGGGAAGCATGTACCAAGGACTTAGTCATTGTGAATTGCAGGTCTAGAATTTGAATCCAGAACCACAGTTACACCTCCAGAGACATTCCAGTACACAAGGAGAAACAAGAAAGAGAATTTACATGAAACTGTACATTTCTATTAGGTACTTTGTTCATAAAATGTACATTAAATTTAACATAATAGTTACCTTTCTGGACTCTTTTTGTTTCTGAAAACCCACCTTCTGCTGACACACGTTCTTGGAGCAGAGGTATGTGGTCACATGCGTTGTTCTGAGGCTTCAGAGTCATGGGTTACCCAAGGCAGTGGCAGAAAGACTCCTGGTTCGGTGGTGACCCACATGGCTTAAGGGCTGTTGGGAAAAACCCCTGGGACTTGAAGAGATGATGGGCTCCAAAGATGGGCAGAATGAGGGATGGGGGATGGACAGCCTGAGAGCCTGATGTGGAAGAAGATTTGGAGGAGCCTCCTTCCCGTGCCTTGATTGGACATTCTGGGTGGAGGTGAACAGGAGAAGAACTAGAGGGGAAGGCACCCAGGGAGGAGTATCAATCCCCAAACCAGTGAGGTCCCAAGCTCAGTAAAGGGCAAAATAGCTGGCAGGTGTCCAGTGGATAGACCAGGAAGGGAAATGGCCTGGGGCTCATGTCATGAGGGGAGCATTGAAAAAGTCAGGTGTGCTTTTCTTGGAGAAGCAGAGACCTGGGGAGGCCACATAACTGTTACTGAGTATTTGTAGGGCTTGTGGGAAAGGGTCCAACTGGTTTTGTTTGGTGTCAGTAATAACTCCCAAGAATTAGAGCCATCCAGAAGTGCTATGGGTCCTATTAGGTATTGAGTCCCCCAGCCCTGGAGGGCTTCCACTGGAGCCAGACTGATCTGTTGTTAGGAAACTGTAGAGATTTCAGTCCTAGGACCTAGGACTGACCTAGGAAGGGACCTCCCAGGCCATCTAGTCCATCTCCCACATTTTACAGGTAAGGAAATACAGGCCAGTACCAGTTGATCTGTTTTACTAGTATTTCCTTTAAACCAGCTTCTAGTTTTATTTATCAATTCTGTGGTCTTTTTGCTTATAACCTGATTAACCTGATCTTTATTTTTTAGAGTTTCTACTCTTATGCGAATAGGGCCTTTTGATTCTTCATGGTTCAGGTTGTCATTGTTTAATTCATGCCCAAGTCATTGACTGAGAGATGAAATTTCCCCTCAAAATTGCTTAGCTGCTTCCCATATGTTTTAATGTCATTTTCTGTGATGATTTTTTTTTTATCATTTGTTCTTTGACCTGCCACTTTCTTAACATTATGTTATTTAGACTCCACTTCCTTTTAAAGTCTTTCGTTAAGGGCCCTTTACTGAATATAATGTTAGTTTATTATAATTAATAAATGATGAATTCAATATTTTTACTTTTATACCCTTCTTTTTGACTGAGGTCTTTATGCCCCAGCATAGGTATTTTTAGGCTTCTTTGTATGTCTGAGTACTATATACATATAAATTCATTCTATTGTCATTTAGTAATCACCAGAGCTCTTATCATCTTTAATTTTTTTTAACTTTTTTTCTTCTTTTTAAAAAATATTATTTATTTATTTATTTTTAGTTTTCAACATTTACTTCTATAAGATTCTGAGTTTTGAATTTTCTCCCTCACCTCCTCCCCCTTCCCCGAGATGGTGTGCAATCTGATATAGGCTCTATGTATACCTTCATATTAAATGTACTTTTACATTAGTCATGATATAAAGAAGAATTAGAGCAGGAGGAACCATAAGAAAGAAGAAACATTTTTTACAATTCTACTTAGGTCCTTAACTTCATGCTAATTTTTCTTTTGGTTAGATTTGTCTAACTCTCAAAGTGGTACATTAAAGTTCTCCACCATCATAGCTTTACTGTTTACTTCTCCCTCAAATTCAATGAACTTTTCCTTTAAGCATTAGATGCTGTAATCATTAGTTATATGTGTATGTATTTATAACGTTTTTATATTGATTCGTCATCAGTGGTATCTTTTAACAAAATGTCATTTCCGTTTGTCTTTTTATCTTTTCTGCATTAACTGCTGCCCTATCTGTGATCATGGTCACTGCTCTGCCTGCTTTTTGGAGTTCAGCTGAGCATCGTATGTTTTGCTCCACACCCTCATTTTAAGTCTACATGAATCATTGTGTTTAAAGTTTGTGTTTTTATAATTAAAAGAAGCAAACGTTGTTGCTCTTTTTTACTCCCTTTTCCCATTTTATGGATTAGTTTATCCCACTCATATTTATGATTATAATTGTTCATTGTGTGTTTTCTTTAGGTTTCCTCCCATCTCCCTCTTTATAAATAAGAAGAAAGGAGGGTATTTGCATGACAATGATAACACTAAGTTCTGCAAAGTCATAAGCGAAATGTTCTACTTCCATGGGCTCTTTTTGCCAACTCCTGCGTTTTGAGGCTTTCTTTCATTCCTTTTAATCTTCCCTTCAACCCTGGATATTGTTTTGCTTCTAACCATCCCTTACTGGGTCTGCCCTCTCTGTTAGACCTCTCTCTGCTCCTCCTTTGCCACGCCTACTCCAATTTTCCATTTGGGCCTAATCTGTTTCTGAACTGTGGGATCCCTGAACTGTGTATATGGAGAGAGGAACCCAATCATGCATCTTCCTTCTCCAACTATGCTTCATGTCCCCTGAGGTGAGGTGGCCCCAAGGGGCCTGGTGATATCAAGAGCCACCTGAGGACCAGGTCTGATTTCCCCCCTTCATTGTGGAGAGCCTCCAGTACAAAGAGGAGTGGCCTTCCCTTTGACTTCAGGCTTTCCAACTCATACTGCTTTGTGTTGGGGAAGAAGAAAGTCCGTGGGGAATAGGACTTCCATCTCCAGCTGCACCCATTCCTCCCATCTGACCATGTGCGTACCATCTCCAGCCTCCTTTGGGAAGAGGAGTGGTACCTTCCCCTTAATGATAACATTGACATACCTGGTCACACCCTGCACACCCCAGTGCTCCCCTCTGGTCATCATCTAAGCCCCACATCCTATCTACCACCTGTTTACTTATTTCTGTACACCTCAACCCTCACTCCCCCCACAGTTCCCACTGGACACCACCCACCTCTTGCCACATGTCCTCTGGAATGCCTGCTCCATATGCAGCAAACTCCCCTTCATCTTAAATCTTTTTCTCTCCCACTCCTGTCTTCTGGTTACTATTGAAACCTAACCTCTTTGATGCCACAGCCTCCCTGGCCACCCTTTCCAGTATTGGCTGCACCTCGTTCCCCTTGGCTCCTTGGATGAGGCAAAGGAGTTGGGATATTCCTCACCCCCATTATCATTTCCAGGTTCTCTCTCCATCTCCAACACTCAGTAATATTGTGCTAGAAATGTCTACTACCCAATGAAAATCCATGTAGCTGTTGTCTACAGAGCTCCTAGTTACTCCTCTGTCTTCTCCAATGAGTTGGGTTCTGCCCTCATAGAAGGGGATTTGAGCATATACAGTAACTCTCCCTCAAACACCATAACCACTCACTTCCCATGAGCTACTCCTCTAACCCACCCTGCCACACACTCTTGATCTTTCTGTCACTTAACAAATGTACCACTTCCATGTTCAAGAGTTCTGAAATCCCCTTTTCTGACCGTAATCTAGTAGCTTTCCACCTCTCCCTCCTTAACAGAACTACTCTTCCCCCACACACTCCAGTCTCAATCCCTCAGTTCTCTTCAAGGCCATCTCCTAATTTAATCACTCTTCTTTTTCCTATCTTGACCCCTTGGGGAACCAATCCAACTCCACAGTCTTCTTCTGAATGCCTAGCCCTCTTATGACATCACCAATTATGGCCAGCCAAGCTTCAGCTTTAGATCACTCCCATCATTTGTCACCTTCATGTCTACATGTGCTGCCGAACAAAAGTGGAGAAAATCAGACAGATATGGTGATTGGGTTCATTGCAGATTTATGTTACACAATCTCGGGTGGGCTCTCACTGCTGCTAGGCAATCCTACTTTCCACAGCAACTCTTCTAAACCTCATCCCTCCTCAAACCTCCTATGCCCCACCCCTCCCTCTCTCAGATGAGACCCTTTGCTGTGAGCTCCCTCTTCCCCTCCTCATCTGTCACCCAGATGCCTTTTCCACTCTCTCCTCCTTCACCCCTGTCTGACAGGATGAGGTGTCCTTATGTGTGACCCTTCTACCTGTTCAAGTGATCCCATTCCATCCCATTTCCTCCAGCAGATTGGCCCCTCTGTCATCCTTCTGTTCCTCATTTTCAATCTCTCCATTTTCTGGCTCCTTTCTACTGTCTGCAAACATGCTCATGCCTCCCTGTCATGAATAACCCCTCATTTGATCCCTTTCTGCTGACCCCAGCCCTGTCATTTTTGGACCCTTTATAGCTGAACTCCTCACAAAGATCATTTATAATTGGTGCCTCCACTTTTTCTTTTCTTGCTCTCTTCTTAACCCCTTTCAGTCTGGCTTTTGACCTTATCATTCCACCAAAACTGCTCTCTCAACAGTGACCAGTGATCTGTTTTGGCCAAATTCAGTGGTCCTTTTTCTATACTAATTTTTTTTTTGGAGGGGGGAGTTAAGGCAATCAGGATAAAGTGACTTGCCCAAGGTCACACATCTAGGAACTTTCAAGTATCTGAGACTAGATTTGAACTCAGGTCCTCCTGACTCTAAGGTACTGTGCCACCTAGCTCCCCCATCCCAATTCTTCATAGACCTTTGCAGGCTTTGATACACATTCATCCTTTTCTCCTTGATATTCAGTATCTCCTCTCTAGATTTTCAGGACACCCCTCTCCTCCTGCCTCTCTGACCATTCCTTCTCAGTCTTCTTTCCTGCATCCTCCTCCAGATCACTCCCTCTAAGCACAGGTGTCTCTCGATTCTGTCCTGGGCAGGCTTCTTCCTCTCTCCTATTTCACTTGGTGATATTATTAGTTCTTCTGGATCTAATTGCCTTCCCTATGATGACGATTCTCAAATCTTTCAGTCTTTGCTGACCTCTGATATTGCATCTCCAACTGGCTTTAGAGGTCCAGGGGGTGTTCTAAAGTCAACATATAGAAAACCAATCATTTCTTTCCACAAACCCTCCCTTCCTACCTTCCCCATTAATGTAGAGGACACACCCTCCTCTCAGTCACTCAGGCTCACAACCTAGGGGTCATCATGGATTCCTAGCTCTCCACCACCCTCCTCACCCCATACCTCAGCTATATGTTTCCTGTCTAACCCATCTTAAGACACCCCCTTCTCTCCTCTGACTGACCCTGCCACCCCACAGTACAGGTTCTCATTCTCTCACACCTGGACCATTGAAATAGCCACATTGTCTCTTGGCCTGCCTCATCCCCTGTCCACCCACCCTTGTGACTCTCCTAAAGCACAGGTCCAGACACATCACCTTCTGCTCAGTAAACTCCAGTGGTTCCCTGTCCCCTCTAAGAGCAACTACAGCCGTCCTCATCCTAACCTCTCCCTGTCTTTCTAGTCTTCTTAAGCCCTGCTCCCTAACATGTACTCTGATCCAATGGCACTGACCTCCTTGCTGTTCCATAGATAAGACCTTCCATTTCTTGGCTCTGGGGATTCTCCTCGGCTATTCCTCATGCTTGGAATGCTTATGCTTGGAATGCCCTCCCTCATCGTCTTCAGTATCTCTTTGACCTTCTTTGTTATTCTGTCTCTTTATCCCTCTTGTTTGTGTGTTTGTGTTTGTGTCTCCTCTTTTCGCTTGTGAGCTCTTTGAGGGCAGGGGCATCTTGGTAGCTGCTTAATAAATATTCACTGAGGGACTTACTGGGGTTTTACTGTTTTCCTTTATCTTGTTCAGATGAAATGACAGTTCACAGAGTGCCCATTCCCCACCCCTTCTTCCACGACTAGACTCCTGATTTTAGGCACTTCCGTCATTATCTTTGTGGTTATTTTGTTCCACTTCTTCCTCCTCTTCCCACCATTATAACGCCACAACCATTTTATTTTTGTTTCCTAAAATAATTAAAATAGAACAAAACCACACATAGACAACCACTTGTTTTAACTTTTCTCTATAATTCTTAAAGATGTTGAGATTCTGAGAGGTATTTGTCATTTCTCCTGTTAACACGTATAGGACTCATTCTCACATATTTCCTTCCAGGCATACAATACTTTTTTGATGTTTTTCACAGCACCTGCATTTAGGGTTAGAGTTCCAAATTTCTGCTCAGTTCTGTTTTTTTCATCAGAAACACTTGGAACTCCTCTCTTCTGTTAAAGGTCCACTTTCTCTCTTACCTGTTAGAATACACTGAGTTCTCCTTTCTTTACAGGTTTGACAGCTAAGTCTTGTGTAACCCTTGTTGTGATTTTTCTTTAACCAAGATGCCCTTGATTTTGGCTAATGTTCCCAGGAGTTCTCACTTTGGGGTTTCTTTCTAGAGGTGACTGGTGGATTCTTTCTATTTTCACTTTGTTCTCTTCCTGAATTCTGGGCAGTTTTACTAAAATTTTCTAAAAAGCTCGGTTTCACAGTGGATAGAGCGCTTGTCATGGAGTCAGAAGGAACTGAGTTCAAATCTGGCTTCAGACACATATTAGCTGTGGGGCCTTGGGCAAGTCACTTCACCCTGTTTACCTCAGTTTCTTCTTCATCCGTAAAATGAGCTGAAGAAGGAAATGACAAAACCGCTCCAGTATCTTAGCCAAGAAAACCCCAAAAGGGGTCACAGAGAGTCAGACATGACTGAAAAATGACTGAACAACAACAAAGAAGTCTGATGTGTTCTTTTGCTCATAATATTCAGATTAAGGCTAAGAAATGAGGCAAAGAGTAGCCTCATCTTCTTTGATAATGAAGGACAAACAACATTTTGACAGCCTGACCAGGGAGATCAGGTTGGTTCTCATGGTACATTTCTTCCCTTCCTTCCTTCCTTCCTTCCTTCCTTCCTTCCTTCCTTCCTTCCTTCTTCCTTCCTTTCTTCTTTCTCTCTTCCTTCTTTTTTGCTTCCTTTCTTCTTTCTTTCTCCCTTCCTTCCTGCCTTCTTTTTTTTATTGCTAGTTCTCATTGTGTTGTTAAGTCATCGTCTTCTCTAGGCTATTCAAATTTTCAGAGCATTCAGTTCTTCTGTGAGGTTTTCTACTGTCTGTTTTAGGACGTCACTTTTCCTTCCTTTGTAGCTTCTGTATCTCTTGAATAATTTCTCCAAATACTCCTACAGCATCATAGAAAATGCAGGGAATTGTTTGTGAGGCTTCCCTTGGTCTTGCTGAGAGGCCACTATCCTCTTTCTGGGCTTTTCTCCAGCCAAGGCATCTTCTTGTGGTGGTTGTTTTCTTTGTTTTGTTCATGGAAAGACAGGGTTACACTTGGGTCAATGTGTACGACTGTAGGTCAGGGTGTGCAGGATCCTGAGGAGTAGGGCCCTTCCTGGGGGCCCTTCCTCTCCTGAGACTTCTCCCTGCTGTTGGTTTCCCATGGGGTCCTTCATCCCTTCTGCTGAGAGCTTAAGGGTATTCTCATGTGGGGTTTTGGCTACTAGCTTCTGAGAATGACCAGGCTGAATTTTGCCTGGAACCTGCCTCCCTCTGGTGCCCCATGGGCACCTTCCCCAGAAGTTCTGAGGCTGGGCTCTCTGTTTGCCTGGGTTGGGGCCCTGTTGGTACTGGGTTGGCTCCAGGCACTTTGTTTTAGAGCATTATACTGGATCTTCCCCAAGGCCAGGAACCCTGGGACCACCCTGAAGATTTTGCTCTCTCTGCTTAGCTCTCAACATGACCCAGCAGCTCTTCTCTCCTATGGTCTCTGAAAGGAATGCAAGGACCTTCTGAGGATACCTGGACTGGAAGGATAAAGGTACCTGGAGGTTATTCTTTGTATGGCCTAGCTAGGAAAGTGACACATCTCTAAGCCCTGATGAAGCCCTTTTGGGGGCCTGGATCTTCTGGGTCCTTGTTGACCTCTTCCCTAAAAAAAAAAGGTAGAAATAGGAGAATCACTTGATGTTGGATCCTGGTTGTTGAGTTGGGATGGTGATTAAAGAAACTGAGGCCTAGGGAGATCAGGTGATTTGTCCAAGGTCACCCACGCAGAAAAATAGCATGGCCAGCATTTGAACCTAGGACCTCTGACTTCAAATCCATTCTTCTCCCACTCTGCTTTTTCTCTCACAGTGAGTAAGCTGTTACAGACTGAAGCACTGCTAAACATTTGGCTTGTGTTATCATGAAGCCAGAACCCTGAGAACTACACAGCCCTCCTCCACTCTGTGGGCCCTTTCCTCCCAGGTCAAGGGCTGTCCGCTGGACAAGCACAAATAAAGGCATTTGTTGTTTCAGGAGCCAGTGACCTTCCAGGACGTGGCTGTGGTCTTCACAAAAGAGCAGTGGGTTTACCTGGAACCTTCTCAGAAGGAGCTGTACCGGGATGTGATGCTGGAGACCTACCAGAACCTGCTCTGCCTAGGTGAGGATGACTTCCCCCTAGGACTAGGGCTCTGCCTCCCCTTCCCCAGCCCCTAGGGGGTCCTTGAGTCCTTCCTTGGTAAAAGGCTTAGAGGTGACTGTTTGGCCTTCAGAGGCTGGGGCGTCTCATTCTCTTTGGTCCAAAGGAATCATTCATTCATGAAGACTGCCTCTTGCACTTTAGCCAGAAGTAAGATAGATTTCTGCTCCATTCCTGTGTTTTAATTCTATGCATATCTTTATGCTTTAAGTATGTGTCTCATAAGCAACATGTTGTTGACTTCTTACAATTAAGAAAATATCAATGATTTTTAGGGGTCTGGGTGAGAGTCCTAAGTGGGACAATCAGGGTAGGCTTTGTGTAGAATGGGGTACTCAGACTAGGACTTGGAAGGGCGCCCATGTGTTGTGGGCACTCTGATCTTAAATGTGCCCTCTTCGTTCAGATGTGATGTTAGCACAGAAGGAGCCACTTGGTCTGGACATAGTGATGCAGGCATTCTCTACCTGTGCTTGGGACTCCCTTGCGTGAGTGGAGAAAGCCAAGGAGGGTGCCATGTCATCAGGAGGCAGCCAGTGGGAGGGTAAGACAGGGATGGTTGAAACCCAGCCAGAACAGCCTTTTCTCTTTTGCTTCATTTTTACACATATCAAGTCCTTGTGCCTCTACCAGGACTAAGTGTGGATTCTGATCGCCTGGGTTTACCCCTCGGGTTGTGTATGATTTTTCTTTTGTTACTCATGGTTTCAGCCCCTGGACTGAGGCCTTCTGCCCAGGCCAGGTTCTGACCTCTGCAGCCTTGAAGGGACTGTCTAGGCCCAGGTCCTGTGCATGCACAGAGTCAGGAGATGAAACATCAGGCTGGTGCCACATGCCCCGACTTATAGAGGCTCTAGCCATCTCCTTGGGTGGAGGTTTTCTCTTTAGTTTTTCTTGAATCTCTGCATCATCTGGTATTCATTTTATCTTTGCTGGAGTGAGACTTGGGGCAGCTAAGCTTGGTTGGAACCTCCCACAGCTCACTCTTTACCCAAGACTCCCACTTCCTTTGAGCAGGACTGGCCATGTCAAAGCCCCAGGTGATCTACCAGCTGGAGCAAGGGCAGGCTCCTTGGATGCCAGAGAGGAGAGTCCCAGGGAGCAGCTGTCCAGGTGAGTGAGTGACTGACCCCCAGGCAGGGGAGTCCTTGACAACAGTGTCTCCACTGCTCAGTCAGTGAGATCCCTTCCATAGGTTTGGACAGGAGCCTCTACTCAGAGTTGTCCAGGCCTCTGGAGAAAAGCCCCCGCTGTGGTTCAGTCAAAGGAGGGACATTCCCAGCCACCTCAGCAAGTCAGTCTCCTGACACCTCCAAGTCTCAGAGAAGGCTCTTGGGATCCCAGATATAGATCTGGCAGGACCCTCAGGGGCCACCTTTTCTGACCACCTCATGTTACAGATGAAGAAACTGAGGTCCAGAAAGTGTAATGACTTGTCCAAGGTCACCCAGGCAGCCAGAGGTAGAGCCAGTATCCAGACCCCTGGCATGGCCACCAACCCCAAAGTCAACCCAGGATGTATCCTATATCTATCCCTCCTTTCTGTGATGTAATATCCTCAGCAGCCCTCCGCCTGTTTGAATTTCTCTCTCTGTCAATGACCGTTTCTGGCAGAGGCACAAAGTAGGGCTGAAGAGGGCGGCGGGTGGGTGCCAGGGTGTTTACATTTTCTTTCTTGTCTTTTTTCTTTTCTCTTCTTTTCTTTTTTCAGATTGGGAGACTAGGCCTGAAACCAAGAAGTCTGATCCCAAACTGGGCATTTCTGTGGAGAATTCATCTCAAAACAGACTCACAAGAGATGGTTTCTCTGTCTCCAGCCTGAAGGAAGCCTGGGCACGTGATGTAACATTAAGGTGGCAACCAAGCATTGAGGAGAAAACTCAGCAAGTAAAGACTACCCAGAGGGAAACTCCCAGTGATGTGAGAGGCTGGGAAGGTACTAAGTACAGCAGAAGCAACAGTCTGGAGCCAGAGCTTTTTGTGAAACCGAGAGTATTTATAGGAGAGGATCTTCTCAGGTGTGATTCTGGCAGAAAGGACTTCATTCTGTCTTCAGAACCAAGGAAGTGCCATAGAATTTGCTCTAAGGAGATAGATTCTGACTATACTGAATTTGAGGAACCCTTCACTTCTCAGTCAGATTTTATTGTGTATCATAGACTTTACCCTAGAGAGAAAACTGATGATTCTAATGAATATGGGAAATGTGTCAGCTTCAGCCCATATAGTAATTCCCATCAGAATATTGATATTGAAGAGAAATTTCCTAAATATAATATATTTGAGAAGGCTTCCATCAAAACTATGCAACTAATTGAACATCAGAGAATTCACACTGGAGAGACACCAGAATATAGTGAATATGGGGAGCCTTTCAACTATGGTTCATCCCTTAGTTCCTATCAGAGGATTCATTCTGAGAAAAAAACTAATCATTATTTGAAGTCCTTCTTTCAAAGTTCACAGCTTCCCCATCACCAGCCAATTTATACTGGAGAGAAGCTTTATGAATGTAATCAATGTAGGAAGTCCTTCCACCGGAAAGGACAGCTTACTCAGCATCAGAAAATTCATACTGGAGAAAAACCTTTTGAGTGTAACAACTGTGGGAAGGCTTTCCGCCTTAGAGAACACCTTACTCGACATCAGAGGATTCATACTGGAGAGAAACCTTATGAATGCAATGAATGTGGGAAGGCCTTCCACCTGAGAGAACTCCTTAGTCTCCATCAGAGTATTCATACTGGAGAAAAACCTCATAAATGTGATGAATGTGGAAAAGCCTTCAGCCAGAGAGGACATCTTAATCTACACCAGAGAATTCACACTGGAGAAAAACCTTATAAATGTAATGATTGTGGGAAGCTCTTCCGTCTGAAAGAACACCTCACTCGACACCAGAGAATTCATACTGGAGAAAAGCCTTATGAATGTACCGAATGTGGGAAGTTTTTCAGACGGAGAGGACTTCTTACTCGACATCAGATTATTCATACTGGAGAGAAACCTTACAAATGTAATGAATGTGGTAAGGCTTTTAGCCTGAGAGAATCATTTACTCGACATCAAACTATTCATACTGGTGAGAAGCCTTATGAATGTAATGAATGTGGGAAGGTCTTCAGCCTGAGAGGATCATTTACTCGACATCAGAGTATTCATACTGGAGAGAAACCTTATGAATGCAATGAATGTGGGAAAGCTTTCCACCTGAGTACAGAGCTTACTCGACATCAGAGAATTCATACTGGAGAGAAACCTTATGAATGTAATAAATGTGGAAAAGCCTTTCATGTGAGCACAGAGCTTACCAGACACCAGAGGATTCATACTGGAGAGAAACCTTATGAGTGTAATGAATGTGGAAAGGCCTTCCATCTGAGAGAATACCTTACTCGGCATCAGAGGATTCATACTGGAGAGAAACCTTATGAATGTAATGACTGTGGGAAGGCTTTCCGCCTAAGAGAACACCTCACTCGACATCAGAGGATTCATACTGGGGAAAAACCTTATGAATGCAATCAATGCGGGAAGGCCTTCCACTTAAAAGAACTCCTTACTCTCCATTGGAGTATTCATACTGGAGAAAAACCTCACAAATGTAATGAATGTGGGAAGGCTTTTAGCCAGAGAGGACACCTTACTGTACATCAGAGGATTCATACTGGAGAGAAACCTTATGAATGTAATCAGTGTGGAAAGGCCTTCCATGCAAGAGAACTCCTTACTCTCCATCAGAGTATTCATACTGGAGAGACACCTTATAAATGTAATGAATGTGGGAAGTTCTTTAGCCAGAGAGGACATCTTACTGGACATCAGAGAATTCATACTGGAGAGAAACCTTATGAATGTAATGACTGTGGGAAGGTTTTTCGTCTGAAAGAACACCTTACTCAGCATCATAGAATTCATACTGGAGAGAAACCTCATAAATGTACTGAATGTGGAAAGGCCTTCAGCCGAAGAGAACACCTTACTCGACATCAGACAATTCATACTGGAGAGAAGCCTTATGTGTGTAATGAATGTGGGAAGGCCTTCAGCCTGAGAGGATCACTTACTCGACATCAGAGTAGCAAATGTCATCCCATATTTGGAAATTAAGATTTTTGTAAGACCTGCATATGGACAACTACAAAACTCTGACAAGTGAATTAAAAAGCTAAATAATTGGATAGAATTCAATATTCATGGTTTTTTCTAATAAAATTGCTTCTCAAAATAATTTACAGATTTCACAGAATACTCATCAAAGTATCAAAAATTTCTTAACCATTCAAATCTTTTGACTCAGTTATTCAGGTATTGGGCATGTGCCAAGATCACTAGGAAAACAAGTCCCATGTTCTTCATGTTCTTGTTCAGTCATTTTAGTTGTGCCTGACTCTTCATGACCCCTTTTTGGGTTTTCTTGGCAAAGATAGTGAAGTGGCTTGCCATTTCTTTCTCTGGCTCATTTTATATATGGGGATAATACAGCAATTAAGCTAATAATACAGCTATTAAGTATCTGAAGCTGGATTTGAACTCCGGTCTTCCTGACTCCAGGTCCAACACCCTACCCACTGCACCACCTATGCCCAAAGGTCCCATATTTATAGCAGCTTTGTGGATGCAATGGATAGCAAAAAACTAGAAGCAAATTATGTGTGTCAGTTGTGGAATGGCTACATAAATTGTGATAAATTTTGGTGTGTACTTGTGCTGGAATATTACGAGGCAACAAGAAATGAAAAACATGAGAAATTCAGAGAGCCATGGAAAGATTGCATGAACTAATACAGAAAAGAGGAGAACCAGTAGAACAGGAGGCAGAATCACTACAGCAATTAAAATTAAACCATTTCTAAAATGCTGCGGATTAATTATATTAACCAAAGAAAAGAGGAGGAACTGGACCTCCAACTTCTCATTAGAGACATTATTAGCTTTATACTAGGGGTATAAACTGTTGCATATACTGTCAGATGTGGTTGCTTTGGCTACTGGGTACTATTTAGTTGTTTTCTTTGTCTGAAAAAAGGATTTTACGTGGATGGTATATTTGGAAGCTATTCTGATGATTATAAAAAACAAAGTTATTTTGGGGGGCAATGTCAAATTGTCCCCCAAACACCTTTCTGTCTACATGTCTTAGAATAAGGTATATGTTCTTTTCAGTTGTTGATAGGATCAACAACTCTCAGCTAAGTAGAGTTTGGTTCAAAATTGTGTAAATAGCCCTGAACTACATCTAGATTTACTACTTACTGCCCTTGGAATTGTTCAAGCCATTCTGAGTAGTTAACACCAACTGCTATGAGGGCCCATTTCTGCCCTAGAGATGGAGATAGAGGAGGCCAGTGCATTTAGGGACACCTGCTCCCCTCACACTCGCTTTGATCAATGAGAAACGCAGGCAGTGCATTGAATTTTATAGAAAACTAGAAAACAACAAGATTGTCATGCCAATGGTTGAAGCCATCTCTGACCTAGTGTCATAGAGTAGGTGAGTGGTAGGGTTTTGTGGACCTCACTAGGGGCTTTTTCCCTATTCCTAGAGCTGAAAGTAATCAGAAGCTGTTTCCTTTCACCTGGAAGGAGTTCAGTATACCTTTTGTCATCCACCCCCAGGACTACTTGAACTCTCCATTATATATACTGCCATAGTCTGATGTTCAAAAAGTGAAGCAAGGCCTCCCTGTGAAGGTGCTGATGTATAACACTATACTGGTGACATTATGTTTGTTGAGCTTGCCAATGACATGGTAGCAGAAGCCTTAGATTGTATGATAGCCCATGTGAGAGAAAGGTGTGGGAAATCAACTCTTAGACCATCCAGAATCTAGCTGTCAGGCTTGGGGGGGGGGGGTAACCCCATTAATGTAGACACTCCAAAATGAGCTGTTGCCTGCCATTTGTCTTCCCAGAGTTGGTAAGGGAAGCCTTAAACTTAGTGAATTCAGGTTTTTAGGAAACCTGCACTATCCACCTAAGCCCCCAATTACTGAAGCACCTATAAAACTCCCTTTTTTATTGAGACCCAGAACAGAATATGGTCCTGAAAGGACTAAAGTGGGCCATCCAACAGTCTTCCCTCACTGAGCCTTTATGACCCCATGTTTTCAGAGATCTCCATAAAGACCAAGCTGAATAGAGTCTGTGGTAGGTATCTATGAGTGGCCAAACCAAATGGCCATCAGGCTTTGGGAGCTGTGAGCTCCCCAAATGGTCTCTCTGTGCTACTTTTGAGAAGTAGTTGTTCAGTTACTGGACCCTAGCTACTGAGTGGATGATGCAGGGTCAGACCAACACTCTTCATCAGATTTGTCCATTGTGAATTGAGTAAGGAAAAGGTAGTTCTGGGAAACCTTTTGTTAAATGGAAATAGTACTTTCAAAAGTACATTTATTTGTTTCAGCCACAGCATGGGATCACCACCTGCCATGGCAAGCAGGCCAGGGTTGAATGAAGCACTTTTCAGAGTCCCTTTTCTAACCCTTCCTCACTTCAGGAGGTGAGCAGTATGGTCCTTAAAAGGCTTCTCAGCGCTGCCAAATCCCACTGCTGCTTCAGTCCAGTGAGAAGACAACCATGTAGCATGGGCCACCTGTGTGCAGGGTGGTGATGACAGTTCCCAGTGTATACACACTTGTTGCTTCATTACTTGCCTGTCCTACAGGACTTGGGGGGAGGTAAAAAGGCAAAATGGTGTGGGTGATGTCTTTTGGCTCATGCACAAATGAGATTTAATTGAGGCAGAACTGCTCAAAGTCCTTGGCTGCACTCTTCCTGCTATCCAAGTCCAGTGGCAGGACAAAAGCTCATGAAGACTAATGATGACTTGGGATACAGGTGTGTTTGATTTCTAAGTTCTAAGTGCTCCACAGAGCTTCTCTCAGCTGTCTTCATTCATGGCCATTGGAACAACCTGCCCTCATCCCAGACCATGCAGGGGGGAGACAACACTTCTAGCTCACAACCCTTCAATTACCCTCATGATTTAGCCAGTCTGCTGAAGTGATGTTATAGGGGTGTGGGTGCTGCGCATGTTGCAGCTTCTTGAAGCCACAGGTGAAAGCTGGGTGAACCAGGTGGACTCCAGCAGTGGAAGACAGCTTTGGAAAGGGCTGGGCAGCCGTCATGCCAGAGGGTGTTCCCTGAACACTAACCTTCTTTGAATAAAACCTGTAAAACAAAGGAAAATTATCTATCCCTCAATGAGACAGAGGACCTTTTGGAATTTGAGAAGAATATGGAACCACAACACTGCTCCTGAGTAGTTTTAAAAAGAAATGAGAATTGAAGAAGATAGATGTTGCAGTGAATAGAGCACTGGCCCTGGAGTAAGGAGGACCTGAGTTCAAATCCAGCCTCAGACACTTGATACACTATACAAGCTGTGTGACCTTGGGCAAGTCACTTAACCCCAATTGCCTTGCCTTGCCTTCCCCCTCAAAAAAAAAAAAGAATGAGAATTAGGAGAGCAAAATTTGTGTCCTACAAAGCAAAAACAAAGGACAGAATAGAACAGCTTAAATCTGCTCCGGCAAGCTTTGCTGATCAGTAAACATTTCTGAAGCATGTGCTAGGTGCCAGACACTGCAAAGTGTTGGAGATACAAAAAGAGGCAAAAAGACAGTTCCTGTTCTCAAGGAGCCCATGGGAGAAAACGTCAACAAATCAATACAAAGCAGGCTTCGTACAGGATGAATGGGAAACAAGAAGGAAAAACACCGGAATTAAGACAAACTGGGGAGGTTTCCCATAGAAAGGATGTTAACGGTGACTTATGGGAAGCTGGGGAGGTCAGGGGTCGGCGCAAAGGAGGGAAGGCATTCCAGGCACGGAGAACGACCAGAGCAAACCTGGAGCAAAGAGATGGAAGGGCTTGTTCATGGACCAGCCAGGAAACCAGAGTCTGGAGATCTAAGAGGCTGCGGTGGGAACTGGTAAGGGAGGAGGGGGTGGCTGATGAAGGGCTTTGATGCCAAGCAGAGGAGTTCATATTTGCACCTGGAGGCGATTGGGAGATGCTGAGGGTTTCAGGCTCAGACCTGCACTTCGGGCACAGGCATGGCTTTGGTGGCTAAGTGCAGGGCGGCGATCACTGGGGTATAGCCTGCAGTTTCTCTGGGATGAGTCTCCCTGTCTTGCTTTTCCTGTCTAGTTGCTGTGCCAGAGACACTAACTTTGTGCTTTTGGGAGCGTGGGGGGAGAGGTGATTTTTCTAATTTTTGGAAATGTGACCTTGTTATAGCCTGGTGAAATAGCAAGTATTAACAGAGTGACCACAGAGTCCAAACAAAAGTTTTAAGGAGCTTTAATAGAAGTTAATTTAGCCAGCTGGCAACTGTCCCCCACATGCCAATTAAGGGAACAGCTGCCTGATCCAGAAATGCAGGGTCTTTTATACCATTTTGGCTTTCTAACAGCATCTCAATAACTAAGATAATTAATATCCAAACATAATCAGTAACTAAAACTAAATTGGTATCCAGAAACAATCCCTAACCAAAACCAATTGATAAGTTGTTGATATAAGGGAGTTTGTGATTACAGGGCATAATGACAGAACATGAAGAAGAATGAACAATAGGAACATCTTTAGATAGGGGATTGTAGGGTAAGCAGAGAGGGGTACAGGGCATGATGACCTGAGCACATAGGAGAAGAAAAATGAATACCCAGCTTGGTTCCCACACCCCAGCCTGGCCCATAGGCAGGTTCATTGTCTTCTAACTTGCTGATTTCTAATTTCACAAACTATCACTTAACTATTTCCTGGCTACTTCATTCTTAAGTCCATGAAGTTTCTACTTAACTAGTTCCTGCCCACTTCAACCTCACTTTGATAGTTTCGTGTTTATTCTCGGGAACTGGTTCTATTGAGTCCAGATGTTTTAGAATTAAAATTCCAGTAAACTTAAAATTTAATTATAATAAGCCAGTCATTTAATGTAAAAATTAAAATTAAATTTTGTAGTTTAAAAATTAAGTTTCCCAATGGGAATTTTTTCTTATGAATGACTACCTATTTTTGGCTTTCATTGTGCTTGTGACTGACTGCTGATGATTCTGAGTTCATTAATTGAAATGTCTTTTATAAATTGCTGTTCTTTTGCTTGTGGTGCTTAATCTACAAGCGTTCACCGCCTCCCTACGATGTTCCTATTCAGGGGAGTAAGAGGCCTTCGTGCTTGGGACTCCATAGATGCGCCTCTCAACCACAGATGGTCACGCGTGGAAGGGGCAGTAACCCCACTTCACTTGCCGCGATGCCTGAGTCAGTGGACGGCTGGCGTTGGGGCTGGGCCGGGGTCAGACCCCCGTGTCAGATGCGGACGAGCTATGGGACCCTGGGCAAGTCACGGGACCGTGGGTTTGCCAGTTTGCTCCTCTGTCCCTTGTAGAAAATATCGGCCTGAGGGTGGAGAACTTGAGTAAAGGCCCCAGGGGGCTCCGCGTGTCGGTCAGCCCCTCCTCCTTCTCTCACTCCCCCGCCTCCGCAGAAGGGGCCACCTGTGGACACTACAAGCCTCTACACCCCTTCCTTGTGCCATCCGCAGGACACGTTCTGGTCCCTTCTCAAGGTTCTCCCCGTCCCCTCCTGAGGACAGCTCCCCGTTGGGGAGGGGGAAGGGGGGTAAAATTCCCCTTGCATAATTAAGGTGAATAGAATTCATTAGGAGGGGAAAGGGCCCTTTCATCGAATGGATGAGGGTAAAGGACAGAGTCTATGCCACCCCGGCAGAAGTGGAGGAGCTGCTCGGTCGGGTACAATCTTCCTGATGGGGCGGGAGAGGGAGGGGAAACGAGACAGTGCCTTCCAGAGAAAATGAGCATGCGCAGACGGCCGAAAGGGGCGGTCGGAGGCTCACTGCTTCACTGTGCAGGTGCAGACAGACCTAGTAATCGTGGACTTGTTCCCAGAAGACTTCATTGGTGGGTAGGCAAGCACCGCCTACGGGGGGACGGGGAATCCCAAGTGACTTCTAACCCCAGAGTCTGTCACTGCCAGGCCGGTGGTTGTGGGGGGGGGGGGGAGGGGTAGAGGGGACTGGGCACCGCCCCCTCTGCCCCGCCCCCTTTCTCCTCGCCTCTCCCCTTTGTTTTCCTCCACCCCCCCTCCCAATCTCGCCTCCCTTGCATTTCTTCTTCTTCCTCTCCCTGCCCCTCCCCAGGGTTCTACCCCCCAATTTCCCCCTTGCTCCCTTTCTTTCCTGTCTCCTCCTTTTCATTTTCTGACTCTTTTCCTTTGGACACAGCCTCTGCGGAGCCTCCTTGCAGCTACTCTCTTTCCCCCTTGCCCCTCCTTTCCCCTTTCTGCCCCCTCCCTCTCCCCTCGTTTCCTCCCCTCACGTGACCCCCTCAGCGGCTCAGTCCTCCTCCATCCTCTTACCTCCACGTGCCGGGGCCTTTCTCTGACACCTACTCCCAGGTGATCGTCTTGGACTTGGTCTCTCAGCTAGTGCTTGGTCCCCCCAGCTCCCGCAGCTGCTAAAAACTCCTTCCCTGAGCACCAAGTCATCGCTTAGAACCCCACTCCCACTTGCTTGCCATTGTCTCCGGACACATCCTTTCCCCGGCTTCAGCTTCCGGGTGCAGAGCCCCCACCCCGACCAGCCTCACATCCTTGCAGCCGGACGGCAGGAGAGTGGGCACCTGCACATATTTTGCTTCCCCATCTTTCTGAGCCCCTGGAGTCCGGTGTCTCAGGGCAGCTTCTATCTTCAGATGACTTGGCCTTGTTTCCCATGTAGTATTAACATTGGCTAGTACTTACAGTGCTAAAACCACCACCGCCAGCATGACTCTTCCTTTGTCACCGCAGCCCTTTGACGTGGGGGTGCCCGGGCACCCCCGTTTCCTGGGTCAGCTTCAGGTGGAGATGAGCTTTGACCCCGGCTTCTGCTGGCCTTCAGGCTTCTGGAGGGCAGGCCCTCTTTCCTTGCATCCTTGCCTCTGTGTCCCCAGCATTCAGCGCAGTGCCTGTATTCCGTGGGTGTCAGATAATTGGGGGAGGGGTCTTTGCTGGCGCCCTGTTGGCCCACGCTCTGCACATTCCCCAAGGTCTCCTTTTCCTGCCCAGCTCTCCGCCCTTCCCCGCCAGACTGAGCTCCAGACCCTGGAATGGCCCCAGGGTTCGCCATATAAGTGGGGATGGCCTCTCCCCATCTCCTGGAAGAGAGTCTCAGATGCCCCTTTGTCATTTTACAGAAAGGAGAGAGTGATGACTATAGGGCATAAACAGAAGAACTGAGACGAGGGATACCATCTTCTCCGTGCGCTGCCGAGGAGAGGGGCGCTCCGAAGCCAGAACACCTGCCGGGCTGGACTTCGGTCCTCTGTTTAGGGGCTGCAGGGCCCTTCCTGCTAGCCTCGAGGTGGCTCCAACCCCCTCCTTTCCTAGAGGAGAAACAGGCCCAGGAGGGTGGAGGATTTGTCCAACCAAAGTCACAGTCAGTAGAGGAGCCAGGATTTGAACCCAGGCCCTCTGACCTCCAACCCAATGCTTTCTCCCTTCACAGGCTGCTTCCTCCACAGGGATAATTCTTTTATCACATGATTCAGACATTACAAACCAAAGCATTTGGTGGAATACTATTAAGCTGCCCCCAACCCCAATATTCTAATTTCATTATAGTCCTGCCTCCCCCCAACAGCAGGCCCACTGTAGGTACCTAGCGGCACCCTCCCACAATATCCTAACTTTTTCACATATGCCTCACTGCTCCCTGGAACAGGTGTATCCATGAGCTCCTCTTTCTTACAGAGCAGCAGGTGCCTTCGTGTGATGGGATCCCAGCCACAGTCCCCAGATCCATGCTTGTATTACCCACAGAAATAGCAGGTGTGTCCATGCACTCTCAACCACAACCACATCCATCTACTCTCAGACAGTACTACAATATTCAGCCAATCAGAAAGCAGCACCGCAGGAGCCCAAGCAGGGTGTGGACCCCAAAACAATAGAAAGGACTTTCCTAAGTAGGCACCTGGGCAGTAATAGGAAAGAACTGAAGACAGTAAACTTAGGCTGGACAAAAGCTTATTATAAAATTATTAGTATACATACATACCCCACAACGACTTTTTTGTACGCATTGTGGGTAATCACATGTACGGCTTCACTGAGGCTGGGACCCCTCCTCCATTACCTAATTCCTTAACAACCCCCTCCTACCTTTTTAATAGTCATAATTTCTATTATGCAATTGCATCTTTCCCCTATAAAAATCCATCTTGCTTTCTCTGAAGTTCCTCTTGGAACTTTCATGAAAGGCTTCAATCTCAATAAATGCCTATACTTGGATTAGAGGTGGTCTGACTCTGAATTCTTTGGGACGGTTCCCCCACAACACACGAAACCCCAACAGCTTTTGGGTGGGCACAGCCCCCACCACAACATATTGATACATATCTGAATGGATCTCCCTGAGGCCAGATTTTTGGAAATCTGTGTGATTGGAGTCAGGAACTCTCCCTAAGTTCAAATCTGGCCTCAGACACTTACTAGCTGTGTGACCCTGGGCAAGTCAAAAAGGTAGGAGGGAAATTGGTCTATAATTTTCTTTCTCCATTATGTCTCTTCCTGATTTAGGTATCAGTACCATATTTGTGTCATAAAAGAATTTGGTAGAATTCCTTCTTCACCAATTTTCTCAAATAGATTGTAAAGTATTGGGATAAATTGTTCTTTAAATGTTTGATAGAATTCGCTTATAAATCCATCTGGCGTTGGAGATTTTTTTCCTAGGAGTTGGTTGATGGCTTGTTCAATTTCTTTTTCTGAGATAGTTATTTAAATAATTTACTTCCTCTTCAGTTAATCTGGGCAACATATTTCTGTAAATATTCATCCATTTCACTAAGATTGTCAAATTTATATGCATACAATTGGGCAAAATAATTCCTAATTACTATTTAAATTTCTTCTTCATTGGAGGTAGATTCACCCTTTTCATTTTTGATATTCATAATTTAGTTTTCTCCTTTTAAATCATATTGACTGTCTTATCAATTTTATTATTTTTTTATAAAACCAGCTCTTAGTTTTATTTATTAATTCAATAGTTTTCTTAATTTCAATTTGTAATCTCTCCTTTTGTTTTGATTATTTCTAATTTAGTATTTAATTGGGAATTTTCTATTTGTTCTTTTTCTAGCTTTTTCATCTGCATGCCCAATTTATTGACCTCTATTTTCTCTATTTTATTCATGTATGCATTCAGGGATATAAAACTTCCCCTAAGAACTGCTTTTGCTGCATCCCACAAGTTTTGGTATGTTGTGTCATTACTTTCTCTCTCTTGAATGAAGTTACTGATTGTTTCTGTAATTTCTTGTTTGACCCACTCATTCTTTAGGATTATTTAGTTTCCAATTAGTTTCTAGTCTATCTTTCCATGGCTCTTCATTACATATCATTTGTATTGCATCATAATCTTAGAAGGATGCATTTAATATTTCTGCCTTTCGGCACCGAATTGTGAGGTTTTTATGCCTGGCCAATTTTTGTGTATGTGCCACGTGCCATTGAGAAGGTATATTCCTTTTTCTCCCCCTTCAGTTTTCTCCAGAGATCTATCATATCTAGCCTCTCTAAATTTCTTTTCTCTTTAACTTCTTATTTTGAGGTTAGATTTATCAAGTTCAGAGAAGGGGAGATTGAGGTCCCCCACTAGTAGAGTTTTGCTATCTATTTCTTCCTCTAATTACCTTAAACTTCTCTTCTAGGAATTTGGATGCTATATTTGGTGCATATGTTAAGTAATGATATTGCTCCATTCTTGATGGTGCCTTTTAGCAGGATATAATTTCCTTCCTTATCTCTTTTAATTAGATCTATTTTTGCTTTATCTGAGATAAGGATTGCTCCCCCTGCTTTTTTTTTACTTTAGCTGAAGCATAATATATTATGCTCCACCCTTTTACCTTTACCCTGTGCATATCCCCTTGTTTCAAATGTGTTTCTTGTAGACAGCATATTGTAGGTTTGTTGTTTTTAATCTATTCTGCTGCTTCCATTTTATGGGAGAGTTTATCCAATCCACATTCACAGTACTATCTGTGTCTTTCCCTCCATCCTATTCCCTCCCCTGTTTGTTTTTATTTCTTCCTTCTCCCTTCCCCTCCTTAAAGTTTTTCTTTTAACCACCACCTCCCTCAGTATTCCCTCCCTGTGTCCCCCAATTAACCTATCCTTTCCCCTTACTACTATTTCTCTCCTTTCTAACTACCCCATTCCCCTCTCCCCCTAGCCCATCCTACTGCCCGTAGGGCACAATAGATTTTTATACTTAATGGAGTATGTTATTCCCTCCTTGAACCCAAAGCAATGAGAGAAAATTTCATACAGTGCTTCTTTCTCTCTGTTGGGAGTTTTTGTCTTTTTATGTTAGAATCCTAAACTTAACTGATTATGTTGATCCCTCCTTCAACCAGAACCAATGAGAATAAAGTCCATCTCCCTCCCTTCTTTCCCTCTACTATAGTATGTTTTTATACCTCTTTCTGTGACATGATTTGCCCTTTTCTGCCTCATCCTTTCCTCTTCTTCCATTACAGTACCTTTGTATTCCTTAATAAGGTTTCTTATAATCAGATTAGTTCATTTATACCCACACCCTCTATCTTTGTATATCCTTTTTAAATGTCATGATAATTATATAAATTTCAATATTGACAGGTATAAGCTCATATAGGGAGTTTGCTCTTATTGAATCACAAGTTGTGTGAGTGTGTGTTTGTGTGTGTGTATGTGTGTGCATGTGTGTTTTCCTTGTTTGCCTTTATCTCTCCTGAGTCTTGTATTTGGAAATTTTCCATTGAGCTCTGGCTTTTTCATCAGGAAAGTCTGGAAGTTCCTTATTTCATTAAATGACCATCTTCTTGCCTGGAAGATTATGCTCAGTTTTGTCAGGTAATTGATCCTTGGTTGCATTCCAAACTCCTATAAAATATCAAATTCTAGTCCCTCCGATATTTTAATGTAAAAGCTGTCAGGTCCTGTGTAATCCTGACTGTAGTTCAACAATATTTGAGTTGTTTCTTTCTGGCTGCTTGCAGTTTTTTCTCCTTGACCTTGTAATTCTGGAATTTGGCTAGTATATTTCTTGCAGTTTTCAATTTGGGATCTCTTTCAGGAGTTTGGTGAATTCTTTCAATGACTATTTTACCCTCTGATTCTAGGACCTCAGGACACTTTTCTTTGACAATCTCTTTGAGGATGTTGTCCAGGCTGTTTTTTTCATCATGGCTTTCTGGTAGACCATTAATTCTTAGGTTACCCCTCATGGATCTGTTCTCCAGGTCATTTGTTTTTCCAGTGAGATATTTTACACTTTCTTCTAATTTTTCTTTTTTTTGCTTTTTGGAGGGCAGGTTGGGGTTAAGCGACTTGCCCAGGGTCACACGGCTAGTTTTTCGTGTTAAGTTTCTGAGGCCGGATTTGAACTCAGGTACTCCTGACTTCAGGGCCGGTGCTCTATTCACTGCGCCACCTAGCCGCCCCTCTTCTAATTTTTCAATCATTATGTTTTGTTTGACTGACTTGATGCATCGCAGAGTCCTTAACTTCAATTGGACTGATTTTAACTTTTAGTGAATTGTTTTCCTTGTATAGTTTTTGAAGCTCCTTCTTTAAGGAGTTGTTTTCTCCAGTTAGATTTTGAACTTCCTGCCCAGTTCACAAATTTTACTTTTTAAGGATTTGTTTTCTTCAGGGAGATTTTTTCCCCCCAATTTGGTCAATGTAGATTTAAATTTATCTTCTACTTCTCTAATTTGGCTTTTAAAATCTTTCTTGAGCTCCCCCCAAAGAATGCTTTTGGGGCTTGAGACCAATTCATATTTCCATCTGTGGTCTCAGGTGTGATTATAGAGTCCATGTTGTCCTCTGAGTTTGGTTGTTCTTGCTCACTAGAATAGGATTGTATCATGCATGATTTCACTGTTTCCTTCTTGCCCGTTGTGATTGCCTGTATCCTGACTTTTAGAGTGGATTTCTGCTTCTGGGGTACAGAGGGCTCTGATCTATGCTTCCTCGGGCTGAGAGCTAAGGGCTTTGTGTTTTGTAGCTTCTGGGTGTCTAGACTAAGGCCAAGGCCAGGACTCTCAGTGTTTACCCTGAGTTGCCCTGAGGCTCATAGACTAACCTGTGGGGGAGGAGTGGTCTGGCCACTTCAGGTTTCCACCTCAGTGCCCCTGGGCTACAGCTCAGGCAGGCTCAGCAGCAGGTGGCCTGCAATGCTGGTGTTTGCAGATTCCCCTGGTTGTGCTAAGGCACACCTGGGTACCTGCTATTAGTGCTTGCTGGCTCCACCCCCCCCCCTTGGCTTCTGTTGGGCTGGTCAGCAGAGGTGCGGCTTTTTGGGATGCCCCCACCCTTCACTTCTGGCTAGGCACAGCTTCAGTGATACTCTTCCTCTAGGACTCCCAAGCCTGAGGCTGTTTCCACTGTTTCAGGATTTTACATTGGGTGGAGCGTTAATCTGTTTTGGTGAAAGGGGAGAAGGGGATTAGTGCAGCTAAGGTTTACTCCACCATCTTGGCTCCCGGAGGCTCAGGTAGGTGATTTTTAGACATTCAGACTGTGAGCTGATAGCCCCAGGAGAAGCTGCTCCCATGGGCCCTGCACTTTCTCTTACTCAGCTCCAACCAATCCTTTGTTTGATGGTGAGATGTCTGAGAATTGCTCTTGGGGTGGATGGATCCACTGGCTGGGGCTTGCTCTCAGCTCCCAGCTGGTGTAGCCCCCATGTGCTCCACATTCCCCCTGCCCAGAGATACTTGGGTACTTTCCTGGGCTGGGAATCTGCCATACTCCATCTCCCAATGGATTCCATCACTCTAAGATCCATTCAGATTCACTTTTTAGAAGGTAGTGATGGAATTCATGGAGGAACTCAGAAAAGTTCCTGCTTCTGTTCTGCCATCTTGGCTCCACCGGGCCATCGATCCTGATGTATTATTTAGAACCAAGTTAAATGTTCATTACTGTTTCATAAAACACACTGATAGCTTGTAGTTATATCTTGACTGGTGCTGTCATGGGCTCCCTAGCACATATGCACATAAATACAAGTTCCTCTTTTCGGAATTGGGACAATCAAATCAGCCTCCCCCATGAATACAGGAGTCCTTTCCAGGTCCTCCCAGACTGTCATCGAGCCTTTCCTTAACGGTTCCCAAGTCCTGAGAGCTGCCTCTCTTTGTGAGGCCCATATCCTTGGTATGGCCTTGAGCAAGTAAAAAATCATCACAAGCCTCCATCTTTTCAGTAAGAACCTGGGGTTATTATTTACCCTTGTTCCTGTCCTCCTTCCCTCCCTTACAGACCTGTGAGGACCCAATGGTAGACTTTTATAGATTATTGATTAATATGCAAAAGGAAACATAATTTGTTCTAGATTTTAAAGTTGTGCAGTAATCATTTACAGAAGAGGCACAAAACAGGACCAGTTGTAGAGCAGCATGTGGGTAACCAGGGATATTTTAATTTACATTTTCTTCTGTTCTTTCAGACTGGAACTATAATAGCTAACATTAATTGAGAACTGCTATGTGCCCAGTACTGTGCTACATGCTTTATCATTATCTCTTTTGGTGCTCACAGTAACCCTGAGAGATGGATGCTGTTATGTCACCTTTTTAGAGATGAGAAAGCTGAGTGTTAGCTTGTTTGCACAGGATCATATCTGAGGCTGGGTTTAAACTCAGGACTTCCTGACCCGAATTCCATCCACTAGACCAGCTAATGGCTCTGTAATGGGGGAAGGCCTTCCTGAGAGGACATCTTACTCAACATCAAAATCCAAGTCAGACAGTCTTTGAAAATTAATTTACCTGGGACTCTATGGAGCTTATAAAAGGAAAACTGTAAATAGTGTTACTTGAAACCAAGTAAGAGCTAAACATGTCAAGGGGAATTTGGTGTTCATAGAGAAATCTGAAATCTTCTTAGGGAACTAAAAAAGACAGCACTTCTAAAATAAATTAAAATATTCAAAATATGCCAATAAAAATGCCAGAGGATTTCTTAATGATATTCATATGGAGAAAGAGACAAAAATTGCACAGATAACCAAATAAGGATGTCGATCCACTTCTCAAGTCGCTTCTAAGTACCTTCCATGTGCCAGGTGTTGTGCTCAATGCTAGGAATATGAAGTAAAAAAAAGTAATCTATCCTTGCTCTCAAGGACCTGACATTCCATTACAGAAGATAGTGTGTACTTACTGAAATATATGTGCAATGAATTTTTTCAAAATAAATGCAGCAGAGTTAAATATAAGACACCTACCAGATTAGTTTTATGGACATCAAAAGATCTGAACTGGAGAAAAATCCTTTAAACATATTTTAATGTTAGTTCAACATAATTTACCTGACACTATACATACCAGTGAAACTGTTGTTGGTTTTGTTGTTGTTATTTAATTGAACAATTTTTAAAAATAATCTGCCTGTCCCACTACGACCACTGGGCAGTTTAGAAATATAATACCTTAAGGGTGGCTAGAATAGAGTACTGTCCCTGGAGTTAGGAGGACCTGAGTTCAAATCCAGCCTCAGACACTTAACACAAAACTAGCTGTGTGACCTTGGCAAGTCATCTAACCCCAATTTCCCTATCTTCCCCCCCCCCAAAAAAAGCCAGAAAAAGAAAACAACCACCTTAACAATAAAGCCTTTAATACAAAGCTGCATAATCCAGAAAAATAATCTCCTCCATTAACCACTTCTGAGAATGTACTGTAGCATTCATTATCTCTCTATCCAGAAGTGAATCATGTTTATCATGATAGATTTGGAAAGCCGGTTCCAAAGAACTCATGGCTTATAACTGCACAGATCAGAGATCTGAATTTCAAGTCAACAAGCATTTGTTAAAAGCTTACTATATGCCTGTCTGTGTCTTAAGCCTTGGGAAATACAGAAGCAGCCAAAAAATAGTCCTTCCCTCTAGGAAATTCCATTCTAGCAGGGAGAAACAACACATAAAAGGAAGTTGAAATGAGGCAAAATGGTGATGGTACATTAAAGAAACTCCAGAGAATTGGAGGAATGAAGATGTGACTGGCCAGGTGTAATAGTAATGGAATTTGAAGATCCCTTGTACTGGCAAGCAAACAGATACCTAGTACCTTGTTTCAAGCTTAAGATTGTGTCAAGTATTAAGATCCAGAACTTGTGAATCCCACAATGGGAGGAACTTTCTGTTGTTAACAGGAAGGGGCAGAACAGGGAGGAACTAATACCATATATAAGAAAAAGTCCAAGCTAGAGAGGGAGAACTTCTGGGAGCAAACATTGTGGAGGCAGAGCAGCTACTGCTGGGAAGAGAGAGGAGAGAGACAGAGACAGAGAGGGGGGGGAGAGAGAGAGAGGGAGAGAGAGAAAGAGAGAGAGAGAGAGAGAAAGAGGGAGGGAGAGAGAGAGGGAGGGAGAGAGAGAGAGGGAGGGGGGGGAGAGAGAGAGAGAGAGAGAAGGGAGGGAGGAAGGGAGAACTGCTATGAATTGAGAACAGGAGAACAGAATTTGTGGTGGTAGAATGGAGAACTTCTGAGAACCAAATTGAGAACTTCTGAGAGATGAGAAAACTGGCAGCATGGCAGTGGTGCTGGCACTTTGTCTTTCTGTTTTGATGTTACTTTGTCAGATTTGTGTGCTGATAGAGGACATTGCTGTTGTTACAGGAGCCCTGAAAGAGGATTTTCTTGTATGTTTACAGAAATCCTAAAGGAGGGTCTTTATGATGCTTTCAGAGGTCCTGGGACTATACTGATGATTTGTATTGAGTTCTAAGACCTTAGAACTACCTCAGTTGGTAGATCTGAGTTGATTTCACAGGCAGAAAGTGAACTGATGAGGATTCTGGTAATGTAAATGAATGTTATTGTGGCTTTGTTAAGCTTTGTCTTCCCAGGAACAGAAACTGTGAAGGACTTGAGGTGGACTAGACACTGTGAGCTTCAATATGGAATAGGAACTGCATTAACTGGACAAGGAACTGAGAACTGTCTGCCTTTGAGCTCAGGTGGCAGTTGGTTAGATTTGGGCAGGAGCTGGGACCATGGAAGGGGAACCATGGAAGCTGAGAGCCTGCCTAGCCCTGGGTATTCAATGTAAACTGAGATCATGATTTAGTTGGGGTGGAGAACTTTGACCTTTACATTTAGATGATTTAGTTAAGAACTTACTAATTAAGGATGACTGGAAACTAATCTCCAATCAAGAAGAAGACTTTTTTTTATTGAAGGGATTAAGACAATGTTACCTGGGGGTGGAAAACTTTAGACCTCTGTACTTTGTGTCAATTAAGGAAGCTTGCCTCCTTAAGAATGACTGAGTTACTAAATGAATGTACTTTGTTTAAAACTATGACCACTTTGATGAAAACTAGTGGCCATTTTAGTGATAAGTTGTTATGCCATAACATTGTGAATGCTATATTTTGATTTTCTGTGAATGTTTTATCTTGGTTTGTTACTGAATAGAGAGTTCACTATACTGTGTAATCATAACATTGAAAGCTGTTCACAGGAGCAGTCCTTTAGAAAGCTGCTTGTGCTTGCCTTTACACCAGGGTACCCTCGATAATCAGAGGGAGGGGCCACAGGAGTGGAGTGTCTCAATAAATAATTATTAGCTTACATTCTATTGGGAGAGATGCCTCAAGAACATTGGGGTGCTACCTGAAATGATGAGGAATAGATGTGCGGGTCCTGTTGTCCTCAAAGTATTAACTCAGATGGTCTCCAAGTCAAAAAAGGCATTTATTGATTGGGATAATAAACCCAAGTGGGCCCTGTTCCCCTGTGAGAGAAATAGAGTCTAGGTGGCAGACCCTGCTTCCTGTAGGAGGCAAAGACAGTTAGCCAGGTTAAAGGTATGTTTTAAATACAATTTTATGGAATGAGGGAAAGGGTTCAAGAGAATGGGATGAACCTGTGATATCGGGTAGTCCAGAGGTGCCTTTATTATACAGATAAGCACAGAGAATAGGAGAGGGGAGGGGAGGAGTTGTTCTGGAATTAGCGGTGCTGGTCCATAGGGATGGGGGGGGGTCTTCAATGCTCAGTCTTCTTTGATCACTTTTCTGGCTGGTTACCCCTGCATCTTATCTCATATCCTGCATCCTGATTGCTCCATATACCTCAAGCACTCTTTTCTACATCATCATTTCATGCAAACAAACGTATATGAAGGAAGCTATATCTATATACAGGTTAAATGGGAAATAATTAACAAAGGGAAAGCAACAGAATCGATAGGTTGTGGAACATTACCAGTAAAAGGTGGGATTTTAGTTCAGACTCAAAGGAAGTCAAGGAGGTTAGCAGTCAAATCAGAAGAACATTCCAGGCTTGGGGGATGCCTGGAGTCAAAGAGAATGCCCGGAGTCAAAGAGAATTCCCAGAGTCAAGAAATGAAGTGTCTTGTTGGTGGAAGAGCCAGGAGGCCAGTGTCACTGGATGGGAGTGTGTGTTGGGAAGTAAGGTATAAGAAGACTGGAAAGGTAGGAGAAGGCTGGGTTATAAAGGGTTTTGAACCCCAGTAGAGGACTTTGTATCTGACCCTGGCTATAGGGATCCAGTGGGGTTTATTGAATAGGGAAGTGACATGGTTAGACCTGTGCTTTAGGGAGATCACTTTGGCAGTTGGATAGTGGATAGGCTGGAGTGGGGAAAGACCTCAGGTAGGAAGATACCTCCCCATCCTCCATACACAGCTGCTGCAGCAGTCCAAATTCGAGGTGACCAGGGCCTGTGCCAGGGTGGGGACATCAGAGAAGAGAAAGCAGCATATTGGGGAGATGCTACGAAGGTGAACTTGACAGGCCTTGGCACCACATTGGATATGGGGGGGGTGAGAGAGACTGAATTTAGGGTGACTCCTAGCCTAAGAAAATGGGAGGGGTTTGTTGCCCTCTATAGTAATAGGGAAAATAAAAGCAGGGGTGTTAGGGGTAAAGATAAAGAATTCCACTTTGGATATACCGAGATTAAGATATTTACTGTACATCCAGTTTGAGATTTCTGAAAGGCAGCTGGAGATGTAAGATTGCAGGTCAGTAGAGAGTTAAGGGCAGGAGAGATAGATCTGTGAATCATTAGCATAGAGATGGTCATTAATGGGAACTGATGAAGTAGTATTGAGGGCGAACAGGGCCCAGGACAGAACCATGAGGACCACCTATGGTTAGAGGGCATGATTGGGAGAAGAGTCCAGCAAAGGAGACAGAAAAAGATGGGCAGGAAGAGAACCAGTAGAGAGGAGTGTCCCAAAGACCTAGAGAGAAAAAAGTATTAAGGAAGATAGGGCAATGAGCAGTGTCCAAAGCTGCAGAGAGGTCAAGGAGAATGAGAACTGAGAAAAGGCTACTGGATTTGTGTTTAAGAGTTAACGACATCCTTCATACAAAAAAAAAATGAACACGTATTAGGGCAAAAGGCCCTTGCAAGGAAATGCAGAAAAGTGAAAATTTTGAACACATTACTAACCACATTGCCAAAAACAAAGTATATTCCCACAAAGGAACTTTGGATAAAGAATTTAAAATTAATTAAAAACTAAATAATTTAAAGAATCAGTAGATCAAAAAAATAAACGACAGAAACAATACAGTTGGACGTTGTCTTCCCCATTAGAGTATAAGCTCCTTAAGGACAGGGGCTATCTTTTACCTCTTTTTGTATCCCTAGCACTTAGGAGAGTGCCTGGCACAGAGTAGGTGCTTAATAAATGTTAGGTGATTTATCATTCTAATAAAATAACAACAACAAAACAACATTCCCAAACCTTTGGCACCTTAATGGAAATTTTATATCTCTAAACATATTTCATGGAGAGAAAAAGAACCAGTGGCAGGGGAGGGGGAAATTAACACCAAATTAGAATTTAAAAAAATCAGAGTGGGGACCAACAAAATTGAAGAAAAAGAACTGAATAGATGAATGAAAGGAGAAACTAGATTTGAGGGAAAAAATAATGAGATACCTCATCAGTTGTTTGTTTTGTTTTTTAATAGAGAAGCAAAACAATGTAGGTATCAAAAAGCAAAAAGCAAAATTCACAATCACAGAATATGAAATAAACTATCAGAAACTATTTGGCTCAATTATATTCCAACAAACCTGATAACTTAGGTGAAATGTACAAATATTTATGAAAATAGAAAATACCCAGATTAATAGAAATAAATTCTTTAAATAGCCCAATGTCAGAAAGAGAAATTGAACAACCAATAATGAATTCTCAAAGGGGAAAAAATCCATGAAGAAATGTATTTATAGCTGTGTTTACATTTGTCTTATGAAACACTAATAGATGGTTGGTTGTTGACCTTTGTTCCTTAAGAGGACCAAAATGACATCACTATGCTAGAGTCAAGTTTCAATGTGTCTGACTGTGACTGATTGTAATGCCATGCACCAGCACATTCCCAAAAGAATGCTACTGTGAGCACCTTTTAAGGTTCGGATTGCACAGTATAGTGAACACTCTATTTATTCCATTATAAATCAAGGCAAACATTCACAATATAGTGTTCATAACAGCTCAAGGTTCAGTACAATATTCACAACAGCTCTAAATTAGAATGGCCACACAGTTTTCACTACGGTGGCCACAATATTTAGAACAAAGCATTCAATCAATTCATACTACAGTAATCAGTATTC
>CM053593.1:390580484-390613459 GCA_028646575.1 Pseudocheirus occidentalis | reverse complement strand
GGAGTTAGCTCACTGATAGTGCATTGAAGGATTCATAGGTGCAACTGACCACCAGAACAAAGGAGCTACACATTTCTCTAATTGCTTATAGATGGCTGGGTGAAGGATTCATAGGAATGGCTTGTTATCCTAACAAGCAGGGATAATTGCAACTAGGCAGAGTGCTGGCTTAGGGAAGAGGCAGAGTTGATGGTTTTATGGCTGGGGGAGGTGTAACTTTACAACTGAAGTTGCAGCTGGGTGTTACAAACCTAGGCACCCCAACACCCATCAACAGGGCCAATAATCTAATGGGAGACTTGTCCTCCTAAAGTTTGGGGGGCAAAAGGCCAGTTGGAGTCAAGATCTCAGACAAGAGTCTTTTAAAGCGTACATCCCAGGGCGCCAGCCTTTTCAGGCCGCAGACACCTGGGGGGACACATCAAAATCTCTTTCTGAGTCTTGGCCTCCATTTCTGAGGCTTGGCTCATGCAACTCCATCTTTACCTAAGACTCCCACTTCCTTTGAGCAGGACTGGCCATGTCAAAGCCCCAGGTGATCCACCAGCTAGAGCAAGGGCAGGCACCTTGGATGCCAGAGAGGAGAATCCCAGGGAGAAGCTGTCCAGGTGAGTGAGTGACTGACCCCCAGGCAGGGGAGTCCTTGACAACAGTGTCTCCACTGGTCAGTCAGTGCAGTCCCTTCTCTAACAATAAGTTTCTGAGACTAGATTTGAATTTAGGTCTTCCTGACTTTAGATCAGAATTCTATCCAGCTGCCACCTACCTGCTTCCTAAAAGGATAATACGTCCCAAATTAATTTACATATTTAATGCCTCACCACACAAAATAAACAGATTTATTCACTGGATTTTATGAGTTTATAAGGGCATTAATAGGGAGAATCCCACAGACAAGCATTGCATAGGAACCCTGAAGACAGTACTAATGTTTCACTGCTGTTGGTGCTTGGGATGCAAATAACAAAATGAAACTATCTCTTTTCTCAGGAAGCTGACCTTCTTTGGGGAGACAACCCCTACATCCATAAGTCTGTCTGCATGTACATATATGCACACACATAGATTCTGTTCATGTGTGTGGCAGGTGGTGAGGGGGTTCCTCTGACCCCCAAGAGAAAGCCTGATGCTCCAGGGCAGGGATGGTTTCCTTTTTGGTCACTTTCTCCCAGCACTAAGCCCAGGGCTGGGTACTTAGTAGGACTGAGATACAAAATAAATCCTGGGCAGGTGAGGAGGCAGGTTACTAGGTGCTGATGGATCAGAATTCCTCATCACACCCACAGTGGAGCCTCACCTTACCTTTATCACCTCTATCTTCATCCAGGCTCTCTAGTATTCAGATCTAAATTAGACATTGATCCACGTCTCCAGGAACACATACTGATAGCCCGCAATTTTGCCTTTGAAGGTCATATACTGAGTTCCCTAGTGTCTAGACAAATGGAAAAGAAAGACAGCTTCATTGTAAGATTTAGAGTCAAAGTCTGCAATTTGCAGTGATGCTAGTGGCCAGTCCAATCATTATGCATCCACTTGTGCCCCCTAACAGCATTTGAAGGTAGGAATCCCTCACTAGGTCCTTCCTGACTAATGAGCATCCAACCTCAGCCTCAGGATGTCCAGATACCATGGACTGACTGCACTATGAGGAAACAGCAGAAGAACCATGAGGGTGGTGATGAAGATGAGACCAGATCCAAATCACTCCTCTGTTTGGAATCTGAGTTTCCTTTTAGGAACCTTAATAGCTGTTCTCCTTCACTAGGTTATTAGGAAGATCAGCATGAAAGCTTTTTGTAGACGGTAAATGGCCTCTGTCTCAACAAGGTGTTGTTATTGTTCTTTCCCCTAAAGTTCAGTGAAATGATGATTTTAAGAAGAGAAGCAGAACTGAGCTAAGTGTATAGCAATTGGAGCAGTTGGTACATTTCCATTTTCTTTATTTCTTTCAGATTTGGAGACTAGACCTGAAAGCAAGGAGTCAGCTGGAAAACTGGGCTTTTTGATGGAACAGTTACAACCAAACAGCCTTATAGGGGGTGTTCTCTGTCTCTCCAATTTAAAGGAAGACCGTGAAAGTGATGCAACATTAGGGAGACACCGGAGTATTGAGTTGAAAAATTCTCAGCAAGTAAATATCACCCAAACAGAAACTCTCAGTGAAGCAAGAGGTCATCAATGTAATAAATACAGTCAAAGTTTCAGGCTAAAACCAAAACTTTTTTCACAATATAAAATATCTCTAGGAAAGAAACTCCTTAAATTTGCTACAAACAGAAAGAGCTTTCTTCCAACTTCAAGCTCAAATAAATGTAATAGCATCTGCTCAAAGAAAATATTTTCTCTGTATAATAAATGTGGGAAGTCCTTCACTTCTCAATCAGACTTTATTGAATATCTTAGAATATATCGTGGAGAGAAAATTAATGAGTATAAGGAATGTGGGAAAGACATAAACTTCAGCCTATTTATTAATTGCCATCAGACGATAGATACTGGAGAAAAATACCCTAAGTGCATCAGCTTCGAGGGGCCTTCCCCAGAGAGTATACAATTTCTTCAACATCAGAGAACCCATGCTGGAGATAAACCTTATGAGTGTGCTAAAGGTAGGAAACCTTTAAATCACAGCTCATCCCTTACTTCCTGTGAGAGAATTTCCACTGAGAAGAAACCTTTTGAATGCACTGGCTGTGGGAATGTTTTCTTTGAGAGTAGAAAGCTAACTCATCAGAGAATTTGTATTGGAGAGATACTCTATAAATGTAATGAATGTGAAAAGGCCTTCCCTCAGAGCTCAGAAATCACCAGTCTTCAGAGAATTAATATTGGAGGGAAATCTTACAAATGTAATTATTGTTGGAAGGTTTTTCACCAGAGAGAACAACTTACTGAACATGAGAAAACCCATACTGGAGAAAAACCTTATAAATGTTCTGAGTGTGAGAAGACTTTCCATCGGCGCACACATCTTTCCCGGCATCAGCGAATTCATACTGGTGAGAAACCTTTTGAATGTAATCACTGTGGTAAGACTTTTTCCACAAGACGATCACTTACTCAGCATCAGAGAATTCATACTGGAGAGAAACCTTATAAATGTGAACAATGTGAGAAGACCTTCCACCAAAGTGCACATCTTTCCCAACATCAGAGAATTCATACTGGTGAGAAGCCTTACAAATGTAATCATTGTTGGAAGACCTTTCGCCAGAGAGGGCAACTTACAGAACATGAGAGAACCCATACTGGAGAGAAACCTTATAAATGTGATCAGTGTGAGAAGACCTTCTACCGGAGCACACACCTTTCCCAACATCAAAGAATTCATACTGGTGAAAAACCTTTCAAATGTAATCACTGTGGGAAGACCTTTTCTGCCAGGCAATCACTTACTCAGCATGAGAGGATTCATACTGGAGAGAAACCTTACAAATGTGATCAGTGTGAGAAGACCTTCCACCAGAGCACACATCTTTCCCAGCACCAGAGAATTCACACTGGAGAAAAACCTTACAAATGTAATCATTGTTGGAAGGCCTATCGCCAGAGGGGGCAACTTACTGAACATGAGAGAATCCATACTGGAGAGAAACCTTATAAATGTGATGAGTGTGAGAAAACCTTCCACCGGAGCACACACCTTTCCCAGCATCAAAGAATTCATACTGGTGAGAAACCTTTTGAATGTAATCGCTGTGGGAAGACCTTTTCTACAAGGCAATCACTTACTCAGCATCAGAGGATTCATACTGGAGAGAAACCTTATGAATGTAATAAATGCGGAAAGGCCTTCCATGTGAAGAAAGAACTTGCCCAACATCAGAGAATTCATACTAGAGAGAAACCTTATGAATGTTATCACTGTAGGAAGGCCTTCTGCTTGAGTAGACAGCTTACCCAGCATCAAAGAATCCATATTGGAGATAAACCTTTTTTATTGCAATCACTATGGGAAGACCTTCCAGCAAAGCACCATCCGACATCAAAGAAATCACACTGGAGAGAAGCCTTACATATGTAATCATTGTTAGAAGGTCTTGCCATAGGTGCCAAATTACTGAACATGAGAGAACCCATACTGGAGAAAAACCTTATAAATGTGAAAAGTGTGAGAAGACCTTCCTCCAGAACACATACTTTTCCCAGCATGAAAGAATTCATACTGGTAAGAAACCTTTTGAATGTAATCATTGTAGAAAGGCCTTCTTTTGGAGAATACATCTTACCTGACACAAGAGAATTCATACTGGAAACTTTACAAATGTGATCATTGTGGGAAGGTTTTTTACCAGAAAGGCAATGTTGCTCAACATAAAAGAATTCATATCAGAGAGAAACCTTATGAGTGTTATCAATATGGGAAGTCCTAATTGACAGAATCCTAATCTGACACCAGAGAATTCATAGTTGAGAGAAATAAATGTCATGAATGTGGGAAAGCCATTAGCTGAAGTGACCATCTTAGTATAAGAGTTTATATTAGAGACCTCATCAATATAAAATTTTATATATTCTGTGTGGAGTGTCCTTCAGCCTAAGCATAGTGATATCTCTACAGCAGAGAGTTCATATTAGAGTAACCTTATGTATGTAATCACTGTGTCAAGGCTTTCAATCTGATATCTTAATTTACATTTAAAAAATCATATTTGTAAGGAACTTTATGACTGTAATCAATGTCATGAGGCCTTCAGCCATAGAGGCCTTCTGTCTGTACATCACCTAATAAATATGGGAGTAAAGCCTTCTTCACATAGTTTGGGAAAATCTTCTGCTTTACAGATCTCCTTATTCTGTACCAGAGAATTCATACAGATGAGTAGCCTCATAAAAGTAATGAATGTTGGAAGGCCTTTCAAGTGAAAATATAGCTAACCAACATTGTGGAATTCATATAGGAGAATTTCTACTGAATATATTTCATGTGGGAAAGCCTTCAGTCTGGACACACAAGTACCCAACATCATTGTCATTTTGGAGACAAAACTTATATGCTTTTAATGTGAAATTAGAGTGAAAAATAATGCAATGAATGTTAAGTGTAACTTCATAATTGTACTGAGGTGCTCTGTTACTTGAGTTGACACATCATGAATATCACAATGAAAAAAAACCTATGTCAGGAATAAGGAAAGACCTTTTTTTGAAATGCAAAACTTTTCAGAGAAACTACTAAATGTACAAAACTGGGCAGGCCTTTGTGAATGTATAGTGATCTAACAACAGAGAATTCATTCTGGAGAGAAAGTTTATGAACGTGGAAAGTCTTGACTGTAATTGCATTGCTAACTTGGTATCCTAGAATTAATACTAAAAGAAATGTCTTGACTATAGGAAATAACTTTAACAAATGTAAAAGAGTCTTCTTCCAGAATGGAGAACTTGCCTGAAATCAGCATTTATTCTGAGTTCTCTGTGACTGTAATGAATGTGAGAAGACCTTTCTTGTGTTTCAGCACACAGCTTATGTAAGATCATAGAGTCTATACTGCAGAGAGATTATGAATAGAATTTGTGATAGGCATTCTACCATGGCAAAAACTATGCAACATCATACAGTTCAAAAGAGAAATGTGATAAACCTATCTATGAGAAGTCTTAGCTTCTTTGTTTAAAAAAAATACAGTTTTTAGAAATTAAAAAGGATTGTTGCTTTAATGCAGATGCAGAATTTTTTTTCCTTGGCTTGTAAAAACAACCATGAGCTTTCAAAACCTTTTCAACTACATATACATTAACTTGCACATTTATACAGTTTTAGATATGTTTAGATACCAATGTTTTACCAAAGATATTTGTTAACTTAATTTCCCAATGAATGAATAAGCATTTATTAAACCATAAGTATGTGCCAGATCCAGTATTAAATTCTATGGATACAATTAGAGCAACTTCCTGCCCTCAAGGAGCTTACATCATAATAGGACTAGACCACACATAGTGATTGTCCCAGAGGGGTTTTGGTTTGGACAGTTAGAAATGCTGAATGGAGCCTTAATATAATTGATTGATACATTTCATTTCTAGAAATATTGGTGTTAATTTTATTGTAAAAATAAATTTATTATGGAGATATACTGCAAAGGGATAAGAACAGTAGAGAAAGAGCAGATGGGGAGAGTTGGAAGTTTGGAAGAGGTTGGAGGGCGGTAATAATCTTCCGGAGAAAATCGGATAGGATGATGTCACATGAAGGGATTGACTTTGTCCAGGAGAAAGGCAACCAGAATAGATAATTCTTTTTTGATCTAGAATTAAATATGCCCTAGCACATGAAGCATTACACATCTGGCAAACATATTGCAATGTTCAATTCATATCGATACTTTTGTGGTAGCAAAAACCCAAAAGTAAAATGGTTTTCCATTGTTTGAAAAATGGCTAAACAAAATAGTTTATGACCATAAGAGGTTACTTTTAGTCTCTGAGAAACTGAATATGCTAACAACTATTATAAAGCAATAATCATCAAAACAATCTGGTACTAGCTAAGGAATAGAGTGGTGGACAAAAATTCATTTCACAAAAGTAGCTGAGAAAACTACAGCAGAAACTAGGTTTAGATTAGGGTTTTTTTAAATGTGGATTCAGCTCATCAGTCCTCTATTTTGTTCACGTATGTTTATGAGGATGCTGTTTATTGTATGCTTGAGGTTCTCTAAAGGGATTAACTTTTTTACATTTGTTTGCATTATCTCTCTACATTACTACATGGTCACTTTTTTATTTTAAGTTCCATGTGGTATTGAGAAAAGTGTATATTCCTTTGCTGCCCCATTTAGATGTCATCAGTCTTTTCATTCTAGGTTCTCCAGCTTTGTTCAATTCCATATTTTTAATTTTATTTTTCTTTCTATTAGACTTATCCAGAACTGGGAGAGGGTTATTGAAGTCTCCTGTCACTATTGCGTTACTGTCCATATCTGCTTATACCTCAGATAATACTTTCTTTATGAATGTGGATGCTAAGGCATTTGGAGTGTGTGAGGTTGTTGTTGTTTTGCTGATATTAGTCCTTTTTATTTTTTGAATGTTTTTGCTTTATTGTAGCATGGTTGCAACAGCTGATTTTTTGGATTTGCTTGATGCATAGTAAAATTTTTCTATCTGGTCCGTATTATTTTGTTTGTCTTTTTATGTGGTTCTTGTGTGCAGCGTATTGTTGGAATACGTTTTGTTAGCTCATCTGTCACTTTTTTCATTTTATTGGATTGTTTAATCTAGGGATGGGGAACCTGCAGCCTCAAGGTCACATATCTTCCTCTACATCCTCAGGTATGTCCCTTTGAATCCAAACTTCGCAGAACAAATCTCCATAATAAAAGGATTTGTTCTGTAAAACTTGGGTTCAGCCAAAAGGCCACACCCAAGGACATAGAAGGCCACATGTGGCCTCAGGGCTACAGGTTCCCTACCCATGTGATCCATTCACATTTAAAGTTATAAGAGTTACATTAATGTTTTCTTTCATCTGAGTAATAATGGGTTTTTTCAAGTTAAAATTTTTTTCATTCTTCACCTGGATCCTTTCCTCTTTTTTGTTAAACCCTTTGGTGTTTTGTTTATAAGTCCTCTTTTCTCTCCTACTTTTATCTGGTTAAATAATTCTTTCTCCCTTCTTCTCAGTCAAGTAGATTCCCCTCCCTCACATGTACTTCACCTACCCCCCAACTAGTCCTGTTCATATGTGTGTGTATGTTTATGTATGTGTGTGTGTATCTCTTTTCTCTCTGTTCTTTATTCAGTTAAAGCTCTCAAGGTATCCTAAATTTTTCCCTCTAAGCCAGTGGTTCTCAACCTGTGGGTCGCGACCCCTTTGGGGTTTGCCTAAGACTATTGGAAAACACACCATTCTTCTATCTGTCTCCTGGAGGGTCTGCCCACATGCAGGTGCACCCAGTTACTCCCACATTTGAGTATTAAAGGGTCGCAGCATTAGGAAGGTTTAGAACCACTGCTCTAAGCCCTTTCTACCCCTACCTTGTAGAGCTTACCTCTTTTTTATTGTGCCTTCTAGAATGATATCAGTTATTGTTGGTGCTGGAATTAGGGTTAGACTAGGGGTTAGGAAAAGACACTTAATGTGTTCTATAGGCCTGAGAAAAAAAGGACCCCTGGTTAAATGCTCTCAGAGAATTTATTTGGGAATATATATAGATTGTTGGAAGTGGGGGGGATCCTCAACATAAAGGTGAACTTTTGGAGTTTCACATGGCAAATTTGAGACATCACTAAAAACAAGGAGGCCTTCATCCAAAGCATTAGATGTAGTAAGTTAGGACAGGAGCAGAAGCCTGAATGATACTGAAGGTGACAGGGGAAACCACCTACATGATACAATACAGAGGCTGACCCGCTTTTTGGGGGCTTTTCTGGGAGCCACGTAGGTTGGCAGAGAAGCATTGCTTTACTGAAAGTTGATTGACTGGGAAAAGTCTGAGTCAGCCAAGAGGTGACTGAGACCAGATAGGCTGCAGCTGCTTCTGAAGAACTGGGCTTGTTGCCTTTTAGCACCATCTACACCCTGAAGGAAGTGTATCTTGAGGGTGCCTGGATAGCTCCCTGAAAGCTCTATAGCTTAACAGAAGAGGGAAGAGCAGGGACCAACACCAGCTGTTCTGCAGGGAAGGATAAGGGTATCTTTCGCTAAAAGAGCACAATACATTCTCTGTGCCCTGCCAAGGGTGGCTATATCCTTATGTTTGTATTCTCAGCACTAAGCACAGTGCCTGGGACATAAGTGCTTAGTAAATGTTAAAAGCTCTTATACTCTGCCCTTCCCAATGATCCTGAGCATCTGGCTGCTATTTTACAAACCCCCATCCTCAGTTTCGCAGTCTTTGACTCACATCCATCTCAAAGCTACCTCACAGTGTCCCACTCTCCCCTTCCATTATACCCTTTAGAATTTCTGCCCTGTAGTTAACACAGTTCTTTTCCTCTAAAAACTTCTTTTCTTGCTCCTTCCATTTTCATCCCTCACTGAGACCTGGCTTCTTCATGACTATACTGTTCTATCACCGCCCTCTCCATTATTGGCTGTAATCTCACTCATTCCCTCCCCCACCCCAAGTCATTGGTCTTATTGAGGGAGTTGGAGTACTCCTCACTACCCATTGTCACTTCCAGACTTTACCAATCAAAACAATTCAGCACCTTCTTTTTCATTGAGGTTCATGGTATCCAGATTCATCACCCAATCCATAACTTCCTTTATGAGTCCAGGGCTTGGCTCACCGTCTGTCCTCCCCAGCTCTTTCCCTCATACTAAGGGCTCCAACATGCATATTGATGACCTGGTACCTTAACCTACTTAGCCCCTCTGAACCACTCTTCCACTCCTACCCCCATCTCCATACATGTTTATCTTGCCACGACACATACCTGTTCCACTTGGATGTTCATGAACTCCAATATTCCTTTGGTTATAATTATTTATAATTTTATCTTTCTCCTACCCATGTTCTTCCTTTCTGTGATCTGCATTTTCTCTGTCTCTCAGTTCTTCCCCAAGCCATCACCCCTGCCCTGGCTTTACTGGCTTCACTTCTCTTTCTTTACCTATTGTTGAGCTAGCTCAATTCCACACTCTTCCATGCTCAAATCCCTTACCTCTTTGTTCTACTTTGCCAAACCCTGACTTTTCCTAAGCCCCAACCTGGAAATACTCTCATTATCTTCCTTCTTTGGTGTGATTCCTCTGCTGTCTGCTTCTCCCTGTCTGCTTCTCCCCCAGAGCCCATAAGAAAGGACTTTAATACCTAAACAAAAGAAAGACAAAGTGGAGAAAGAAAAACTATAGACCAGTGTCCGTCATGAAAATTGATACAGACATTATAAATAAAACATTAGCAAGTAGGTTACAAGAACATATTATAGAATTTAAGGTGGATTCAACATAAGGAAGACTATAAAATAAAAATAAAACATTGTAGTCATATGATTATATCAGTATATACTCAAAAGGTTTTTGACAAAATCTAACATCCATTTATATTAAAAACAAATTTTATAAAATCTAAGAATAAATCAGTATTTCTTTAATATAGCAAAAATCTGTCTAAATCTGAGAATAAACCCAATGCAAGAGAAATATTAGAAGCCTTTTTAGTAAGATCAGTAAAAAGAAGTGAGGATGCCCATCACCACCAATATTTAACCTATTCCTTGAAGTGCTAGCTATATAGCAGTAAGACAAGGAAGAGAAATCTAAGGAGTAAACATAAGCCAAGAGAAAACCAAATTATGACTTTTTTGCAGATGATAATTTTCTTAGAAAACCTGGGAAAGTTGACTAAAAGTTAATTTGAACAATACTTAAAATCAAAGTTTCAGGATACAAAATAAATCCACAGAAATAATCAATATTTCTGTATTTCACACCCACTCCCCCTACTAATTCCAGCAAGAAGAGCTAGAAAGAGAATTTCCACTTAAAATAACATCCAAGAACTATATTAGTTCAACTATGAAGTGCTTTGCAGAAATAAAGACAGTCTTAAATAATGGGAAAACTTAGTCATTCATGAGTTGGTTGAGCCGACATAGTAAAAAATGACAATATTGCCTAAATTTATTTGATGCTCTACCAAACTACCTAAAGAATATAGAACTTAAATATATATGTGATGGAGGAACAAAATGTAAGAATCTCAAATGTAATAATGAAAAAAATGGGAAGGGAACAGCTTTATCAGTTCTCTGACTATAACACAAAGTAACAAGCACTAAAATGATTTAGTTAATGAATAGAATTGATTGGTGGAATACATTGGGTGTACAACATAGGGAAACAAACAATAGCCCAGTGTTTGATAAACCCAAAGATCCCAATTACTTGGGAAAGGACTTTGATAAAAACTGCAATGAAAATTGGATAATGATCTGGCAGAAATTAGGATTAAACCAGCACCTTCTACCATATGCCATGATAAACTCCAAACTGATATGTGACCTACATCTAAAAATTCACATTATAGGCAGATTGTAGGTGTGAGGAAGAAATTGTAGAAAAGGGAAGATTTCATGCCTAAACAAATGATAGGATCACACAAGATAAAACAGACAATTTTGATTTTATAAAATTTAAAAGTTTTTGCAAAACAAATCTAATGTACTTAAATTACAAGGAAAAACTGTTAACTGGATAAAAAAATCTTCACAGCAAGTTTCCTCAATAAAAGTCTCTTAATTAAGACATTCAAGAAACTGATTCAAACTTACAAGACTAAGCTCTTCTCCAACAGCTAAATGGTCAGAGAATATGAACAGATAGTTTGCAAAAGGAGAACTCTAAACTATTACCCACCATCCCCAAAATGCCCTCAGTAATTAGAGAAATATTCATTAAATCAACCTTGAGGTTCTACCCCCATGCCTATCAGACTGGTAAAGATGACAAAAGGGGAAAATGACAAATGTTGAGGAGCTACACAACTGCACTGTTGATGGAGCTATGAGCTGGTGGGAACCATATTCAAAAAGGTACTAAAGGTCGCCGGAGGAGTCAGACAGTAGATTGCGGCTGAAGAGTCCTTGCAGCCAGCTTCTGTCAGCTTACCCATTGCAGCGGAGAGAGACATGTCCTTGCTTTGCTACAATAGAGGCTGCGGCCAGCGCTTTGACCCTGAAACCAACACGGATGATTCTTGCACATATCATCCAGGAGTTCCAGTCTTTCATGATGCTTTAAAGGGTTGGTCTTGCTGTAAGACAAGAACAACAGATTTTTCAGATTTCTTAAGCGTTGTAGGTTGTACAAGAGGTAAGCACAATGATGAGAAACCCCCTGAGCCTGTCAAACCCGAAGTCAAGACTACCTCTGAGAAGAAGGAATTGTCGAAATTGAAACCTAAATTTCAAGAACACATTATTCAAGCCCCTAAACCAGTAGAAGCAATTAAAAGGCCAAGCCCAGATGAACCAATGACAAACTTGGAGTTGAAAATAGCTGCTTCACTAAAACAAGCACTGGATAAACAAACTGTCATCTGAGAATGAAGTAGATAAAAAGGATGAGGACAGTGATGAGTTTAAGATTGGGACTTCATGTAAAAATGGTGGCTGTGTAAAGACATACCAAGGTCCACAGAGTATGGAAGAAGTTTGTATTTTTCATTCTGGAGTCCCTATTTTCCATGAAGGGATGAAATATTGGAGCTGTTGCAAGAGGAAAACTAATGATTTTAATACATTTTTGGCCCAAGAAGGATGTACAACAGGAAAGCATTTGTGGACAAAAAAAAAAAGATGCTGGGAAGAAAGTTGTTCCATGTAGACATGACTGGCATCAGACAGGAGGTCAAGTTACTATCTCTGTTTATGCTAAAAATTCACTTCCAGAGCTTAGTCATGTAAAGGCAAATAGTACACTGTTAAATATCTATATTGTATTTGAAGGAGAAAAGGAATTTCATCAGAATGTTAAATTATGGGGAGTAATTGATGTGAAGATGAGTTATGTAAATATGACAGGCACAAAGATTAAAATCACAATGAGAAAAGCTGAACCTATGCAATGGGCAAGGCTTGAATTACCTTCACCCAAAATACAAGATGAGAAAAGAGAAGATATAGCATATTGAGAGCAAAGGACTGGGGGGGAGGGACGGGATGTTAGATATTGCCTGTTTTGAGGTTCCTAATACTGTGTGGTGAAGTGGTGACTTGCTATTGTAATCATACACACGCATAGATACATATGTATGTATACACATATATGTTGTTAATGTGGCATTCCAGACCTAGTCAAAAATAGATTCCTAGAAACCAAAATCTTCTTTTCCCAAATTCCTTTGGACTAAAAATGGGAATGTTTTTGCTGTCTAAGTATTGAACTTACTAAATTCCTGAGTCAGAAAAAGAAAGATCTCTCCCCTTAACATCATTCAGTACTTTTTAGTATCATAGTCATGTTAATGGGAGAAACAGGAAGGGGGCATTTCATGTGATTCCTCATCTCACTTTCTGTTGCTATAGTACTATGGAGTATATGGGTTTTATTCAATTCTTTTAGGTGTTTGGCTTCCATAGTTTTAGGTAGGGGGAGGGGCTATAAGCAGCAGAAATATTTTTTTTTCCTGTTTCAAGTCACATAGCACATAATATAAGTAAAATGGGACGGACATTTTTTCTAGAACAGTATTCTTAGAGGTGATGAGAATAGTAATGAAAAGGGAGTTTGTATGTTTAATTTGTCAAAAAAAACAATTTGCAGCTAGCTTCCCTGTGCTAATTCTGTTTCTTACCAAGAAATTTGATAGTTACTGCTAAGATTCATTGGGAGTGGAGGGGAAAGGGTTGATACACAGAATTTGAAAGTATCAATTTGGTCTTGATTTACTATTTTATATAAAAATTGTGTTAAATGACAAAAGAGGTACTAAATTGTGGGTACCTTTTGACTGAGCTATACGCCACTACTAGGCTTCCACCTCAGTGAGGTGAAAAAATGGTCCTGTATGTCCAAAAAATATCCCTAACATCTCTTGTAATGGCAAAGAATTGGGAACTGAGAGAAGGCCCTCCTTTTAGGAGGGGAACGATGAAAGAAATTATGTAAATGTAAGAAAATATTATTGTGCCATAAGAAATTATGAAATTATTTCAAAGATGAATCAGTGCAAGTAAGGAGCAGAAGAGGTCACAACCTCAGAGACTGGGAGAATGATTGCCCCCTTGACTGGGTTAGGGTAGTTAGAACAGAGGAGCAGGGATTGAGAGAAAAGATAATGAGTTCAATTTTGGATGAGTTGAGTTTATGATATCTATGAGATCACCAGTTTGAGATATCCAATAGGAGAGAGAGCTATTCCAAAAATCTAGAAAAAAAAGAGTGATAAAGGAAAAGAGGTTGATCCACAGTGTCTAAGGCTGGAGAGAGGTCAAGTAACATGAGGATTTATATGAGGCTATTGGATTTGATGATTAAAAGATCATTGAGGGGGCGGCTAGGTGGCGCAGTGAATAGAGCACCAGCCCTGGAGTCAGGAGTACCTGAGTTCAAATCCAGCCTCAGACACTTAACACAAAAAACTAGCCATGTGACCCTGGGCAAGTCACTTAACCCCAACTGCCCTCCAAAAAAAAAAGATCATTAATTACTTTAGAGATAACAGTTCCAGTGGAATGATGAGGTCAGAAGCCAGACTTCATAGAGTTAAGAAGACTAAGAGAAAAGCAAGTGGAGATACCAATTGTAGATGACCCTATTGAGGAGTTTAGTCAGGAAAAGAAAAACTTAAGTCCACACTGGCCAGGGGAAGAATCCACAATTGAACAAGGGGCAGAGCTTTTTGTCCTCATGAAGAATGCCACTATGTTCATGGTGGTCAGAACTAGACACAAAGCTGAACACATTGTGGTCCAAGAATGTAAGGAAACTGCTCTGCTCTTATTAAAAAAACAATACGGTGGATTCAGAGAAGCATGGAAAGATTTATGCAACTGATGCAGAACCAAGAAAATAACAAGCATTGTAAATGGAAATAACCACTTTCACCAAGCAATCAAGAATGAACACCACAAAAGAACAAACATGACTCTAAAGAAGACACATGAAAACACATCTCCCTTCATTTCTCTCCAAAAGCGGTAGATCCAAAGGTTTGAGACATATTTTCATATTTTTGATAGAATGATTGCTTATGCTGATTTTTTCTTCTTTCTCTTTCTTTTCTTTTATAAAATTCTATGTTATAAGGAATGGCTTTCTGGGAAAGGATAAAAGAAAGATATGGGCAATGTAAAAAAACAAAAAGCAATGGAAGATTTTAAATAAAAGTGCTACTACAAATATTTTCTTTCATATGAGAACTTTATTTTTGTCATTGATCTCCTTGGTATGCATGTGTATCCACCAGTGGGATATATTAATCAAAGGGTATATACAACTCAATTACTTTACCTGCATAATTCTAAACTTTTTCACAATGCCTGGCCCATTTCTCATGTCCTAACAGAATATTAGGAGGCTAGTTTTCCCAATGCTTCGCACCCCCAATACAAACTATTGTCAACATCATCAATATGATGATCCTGTAAGTCATGTATAGTTTGCATTTCTTCCTTCAGGAAGTGTTTGGGTTTTTTTGTTTGTTTGTTTGTTTTTGGAGGGCAGTTGGGGTTAAGTGACTTGCCCAAGGTCACACGGCTAGTTTTGTGTGTGTGTTAAGTGTCTGAGGCCAGATTTGAACTCAGGTACTCCTGACTCCAAGGCCAGTGCTCTATTCACTGCGCCACCTAGCCGCCCCCTTCAGGAAGTGTTTGTTTGAATATTTCCTTACTAGAATGTGGGTTTTGATCATAAACATAGATTTGTCCAATCCCTATAAATCTTCCTCGAAGATAACCATTATGAGGGTTCCCCCATTCTCTCATTCTGAGACCAATTGTATCCTTTATGCAGTTTTACACATTTCAAGTAATTGAAAAAGTCTCTTTAATTTTTTCAAGTCAACTCATTTTTAAGTAAGATGTAGTGAATGTCAAAGAGTATATCAAGGGCAGGAATATAAGGACTGCAAAAAAAAACATGAAAAAGATTTTAATCTCAATCCATACATTAATTGCCATGAGGTAATTGCCTTTGGAGAGAAAACCACTAACTGCAGTAAATCTGAGGAGGCTTCCCCTAAAATTATACAGCTTATTGAACATCAGAGAATTCATACTGGAGAGAAGTCTTGTGAATATAGTGAATATTGGAAATCTTTCAGCCATGGCTTATCCCACATGCTGAGAAGAAGACTTATGAATGTTTCAAGTCCTCCCTCCAAAGTGCACAACTTCTTCTGCATCAGAAGAGTCAAATAGGATTTAGTGTGGGAAGACCTTCAGCCACCATGGATAGCAGCCTCAACATCAGAATATTCATAGTGAACCAAAAGCTCATGAATGTAATGAATGTGGGAAGGGCTTCAGCCCGAGTGTACAACTTACTTAACACCAGAGTATTCATACTGGAAATAAGGCTTATGTGTGTAATCAGTGTGGGAAAGCCTTCAGGCAGAAAGAATCTTTTATGGTGCATCACTGAATTCATATTGCACTGAAACTTTATGAATGTATTGAATGTGGGAAAGCTTTTAGTCAGACAAGACAACTTGTTCAACATCAGAGAATTCGTAGTAGAAAAACAGAATGAGTGTAATGAGTATGTCAAGGCCTTCTCTCTGAGAGAATACCTTATTCACCAAAGGATTCATATGGAGGGGAATTTTAGTTATGTAATTAATATGGGAAGGTCATCAGCCCTGAAAACAGCCTACTGGACACCAGAATAACAAAAGCCATCCCAAGTTTGCCTTACTCCAAGCCTTGCGCTTTATCCACTGCACCCCCAAATTGAAAAAGTAAGAAAATTCCAAGTCATAAAATGGCTTTAAATGCCATACAGAACATTTTAGATTTTATTCTGAAGGTAACAAGGAGTCACTGGAGTTTATCAAGTGGGCTGGGGTGTGTATGACATGGTCAGATGTCTGCTCTGAAAATGATAGATTGGAAAGGGAGTGAGGGAGTGAGAGCAACCAGAAGGACATTGCAATATCCCAGGCAAGAGATGATGAGAGACCACATAAAGGTGGTGGTTGTAGAAATGAAGAGAAGAGAATACATACAAGAGCAATTGTAAATGTAGAAACAAAGTGACAATAGAATGACCAAGTTTTATTAGAAGGTGAAGATGATAAATGGGGTGAAAATCTAGGGGACTATGAGGATAGAGGTGCCCTTATCAGAAATAGTCAAGTTGGGAAAAAGGGAAGGTTGGTTTGGGGTTGGGGTTTTTTTAAAGATAAGTTTGTTTTGGATGTGTTGAGTTTCAGTTGCCTATGGGACATCTAGCTTTAGAGGTCCAAAAGATGTGTGGTAATATGAGCCTGGAGTTCCTAATAGAGATTAGGACTGGATATATAGTTCACAATGTCATCTACATAGAAATTATAAGTGAATCTGTGGAGTTGATGTGATCACTAAATGAGATAATGTAGGAGTAGATCCAGGCCAAAGCATCAAGAAACACCCATGCCTAGTGGGTATGTCCAGGAAGATGACCCAGGAAGAGACCGGGAAAGGGGTGAGATGGGAGGAGAGGCAGGAGAAAGCAGCCAGGGTCACAAAAACCTAGAGGGAACAGAGTATTCAGGAGAAAAGAGCAATAGTGTCAAAGGCTACTGAGGGGTCAAGAAGGATGCGCATTAAGAAAGGGCCAGTAGACTTGGCAATTAAGGGATCCCCGGTGACTTAAGAAAGAACAGTTTCAGTTGAACGATTGGGTTAAAAGCCAGAATGCAGAAAGTTCAGTGTCAAATGAGACGAGAAAAAGTCAAAACACCTAGTATAGACCATTTTTTCTAGGACATTTTCTGAGAAAAAGAAGAAAGATTGAGAGGTAGCTGAAGCAAGTGAGTGTTTTTTGAGGGTGGGATATACATGGTCATATTTGTTGGCAACAAAGGAAGTGTCAGTAAATAGACTGAAGGTCAAAACAAAAGTGAGGATGGTCACGGGGCAATCTGCTGGACAATACAGGAGGGGGTGCAGTTGAGGCACATTTATGAAGAAAAGGGCCACCTCTTCATGGGAGACAGGTGAAGGAGGAGATAGTGAGGGAAGATGGGTGATATGGGTCAAGGAGGGAATATTGTAAATCATATGAATAAAGGGAAGAGGCCACATGATCCTAGAGCTATTTCTAAATTCCAGGGACTCTGTGCCTTTATCACTGGAGTGACACAGACCACAGCTTACCTCTGCCTGTCCACCCTGTGTTGCCCTCCTCCTTCTCTTCTCCCTATATTTCCTTCAGTGTGCTCTGGATCTTGTTCATACTCCCCTCGTGTTCCATGAATATCATTGTAATATTTGAGTTGTTTCTTAGTTACATGACAGGACCTTTTTTTCTGGTCATGCATTTCTTTGTTGACAACCTTATAGTGCAAGGGGCTGGGCCTGGAGTCAGGAAGACTCCTCTTTTTGAGTTCAAATCTGGCCTCTGACACTGGCTATATGATCCTGGACAAGTTACTTAACCTTATTTGCCTCATTTTCCTCATCTATAAAATGAACTAGAGAAGGAAATGGCGAGCCACTGTAGTATCTTTGCCAAGAAAACCCAAATGGGGTCATGAAAAGTCAGATATGACTGAAAATAACTCAGTGCTTAGGCAAAGAAGAGACAAACATCTTTCAGCCAATTGGTTGAGAACTCTTTATTAAGTGCCTTCTATGTGCTGGATGCTGATCTGGTGCTGAAGATACAATACAGAGAATGAAACAATCTGTCCTTGTAATGAGCTTAGGTTCTAATGGAGAAGACAAGTCTATAAAAATACAAACACATATAACATGACATACATTCACACAGAGTCATTAAATACAGGACAGATTGGGAGGAAAGTCTCCATAGGAGGGATCAGGAAAGGCTTCGTGCAGAAGACAGCACTTGAACTGCATCTTGAGGGAGGGGAGAGGAGTGGGGAGAACATTCCAGGCCATGCTGGAGAGTGGGTGGCCTGCAGGAGCAGCAGAGAGAAGGCTAGCTTGGCTGGGTTGAAGAAGGTGGAAAGAGGACTATTATATATCTGGAATGATAAATTGGGGCTGAAAGATAAACAGAAAAGTCTCTGTTTTATTCCAGAAGCTACAGGAAGACACTGGACTTGACTAAACAGGGAAATCACCATCAGATTTGTAGTGAAGGAAAATGACTTTGTCAGCGGTGTGAAGAATGAACTGGTTGGTGAAGGGACTGAAATAGGGTACCAGGTGGCTGCTGCCATCACCTAGGGGATAGGTGAGAGGGTTTCAGCCAAGGCAGGAGCTGGATGAGTGGGTACAAGGTATTGGAGAGGAGATGGGAATGTCAAAATGGCTGCCTTTGGCATCTGATTGGTTCCTTGAGGTGAGGGGGTGAGGAGTCCAAGTTTTCCAGAGATTATGAGCCTGAGACACTGGAAAGATAGTAGTGTCTTTGGGAGAAATTGGGGAGGTTCTAGGGGAAAGGTACCAAGTTCAGATTTAGGTCTATTGAGTTTACTGTGGCTCCAGGATGCCCAGTTTAGAATTCCAGCAATTGGCGATCTGGGATTTAGGCTTGGGGAAGAAACCAGCGTCAAATATCTGGAGTCGTGGATTGCTAAATGGGAGTCATCTCCATAGAAATGATGACAAACTGTTAAGAGTGAGGAGGTTCCCTAAGGAAGTATCTGTGGGCACCAAGGGAAGCTGCCAGTTGTGCCAAAAGCCTGTTGGTGAAGAAGCCACGTTGCACATTCTTTAAGAAGATACTAGGTCTTCTTGTATATCCACAGTATCCAACATAGTGCCACCGGGCTTTTCAGAGTGAGGCTGCTGGAGGGAGGGACCCTTTCTGCCTTTCTTGGTAACCTCAGTGCTTGGCACATACATTAGGTGCTCAATCAATGCTTGCTGAGTAGCTCCTGAATCAGCACTTATGGACTCTCATCAATGTTCACCAAATTGAGTTGAAGAGAAGAGAAATCTAGGTCCTCTCTCTAGGTCTTCTGTTCTAAGGGGCTTGAGAGTCTCTGGGTCCCCACATCCTGCATGATGTGGGAAGGTTGCTCTCTCTTCAGGCCAATTCCAAGGAGCTGAGGGTTGGAGGAGATGAATGAGACAACAGACTCTGATGGATAAGAGACCTGAGCCTAGAAAGTCCCCAGATTCTTATGATGTGTATAACCCAGACCCAGCAGAAAGAAGCCAAGAACCTTGGTACATCATGAGCCCAGGGGTGGGCCCTTCAACTCCTCTCCTCTTCCCAACCCTGAGACCCAGGTCTGCACCCAACTTGCTGACCTGATGAACCTCCAAGCTCCCCAAAGTTTGAGCCCAGTCCCTTTGGCTCCAGACCCTCCCCAGCACCGTCCAGCAGCCAGGATTCCTGGGGAGTCTCCCATCAAAGAACTCCCCAGACCCAAGCCTGGTTTACTTCCCAGGTGAGACTGTTTGGATGTCATGTAGTGTGATGCACACCTAGAAAGACTAGACATGTCAGCTCTCATGACTATGTGCTAGGCATGGAGAGGTGAACTTCTGAGGGGGAGTCTGGACCATCAGGAAGGGCTTCACATTGGCAGTGGCAGATGAGGGTGGTGTTGGAGGAGCAGAAGTAAAGAGGATGGTGCACAAGCTGTGCAAACTCCTGAAGAAAAGAGAAGACAATGTGCTTCAAAAAGCATGTTAGAGTCCAGGGAGAGAGATGGGCATCCACTAACGGGAGACTGAGCAAGGTAGTATTTTAGGTTTCAGGTTGCTTGGCAGGCAAGCGGTCCCATCAGACCATTCCCAATCAGTCAGATGCAGTGAGGGGAGGACAAGGCAGACAGGGGATTCAGACCTGCCTGTCACCCCTGCTTCATGGGAGCTCCCAAGATCAAGGATGTGGAGGGACTGGAGAAGATAAAAAAGCAGTCAAAATACACCAGTGAAAGAACAGCCTGAAGTGGTCTGAGGCCCATCAGCTCCTACTGGGGCTTTCCAGAGGAGCTAACTGTAATGAGCTGGCAAAGGAAGAGGTGGCAGCATTGTGGGAGGGCAGATGGTGGCTGGAGAGGATGAGCTGGGTCAGAATCTTGGCCAGACCGCACACCACTTGGAAAACTTCCTCTTGACTTCTCTGGACACTGAGACCATACCAGTGGGGTGTGGGCACTTGGAAGGGACCAGTTGGTACCAGGGAGGGAACCTCTCCCTCCCCCAAACTTTGGAATTATAATTTTGCTCAAAACTTTGTCCTCCCCAAATACTTAAACTTTTCTAGGGGTGATGAACCATGGAAACAGAGGATCTACAAAAAGAGTCCTGAGGGCATTCCTACCCCAAACAACAGCAGCAAACCTCAGACCAGAAACATAACTAATTAGCACAGAGTGCTGGGCCTCAAATCAGGAAGACTTGAGTTCAAATCCAGCTTCAGATATTTGCTAGCTGTGTGACCCTGGGCAGGTCACTTCAATCTCTGTTTGCCTCAGTTTTCTCATCTGTAAAATGAGCTGGAGAAGGAAATGGCAAACTGCAGTATCTCTGTCAAGAAAACTCCAAATGGGGGCAAGGAGTGGTACACAACTGAAACACTGAACGACAACAAGAAGCCATCAAAATCTAAAAAAATGAGCCTGGGAGGCTTGGGCTGGGGACTGTTCTGAGCCATTCAGTGAAAGGTAGAGTGATTTGGAGTTAAAGGGGAATCTAGTAGTTCCATTTGAAACATAATGGGCTTTTTCAAGCTACATTTTAAGCTTTTTCATAGCTACATTTCAAGAAATCATAAATGATATTAATTTTATGAAATGCATAGGATACAAAGTAAACTGTCCCAGCTTTTTGGAAAAAAAATTAAAATTCAAAAAAATTTTAAATCTAGCCTCCAACCCCTAAATATCTATAAGTGGCCAAGACTATATTCCTACAGACAGAGCACCCACATGTAAGGACATAGTGGAGAGAGGGACCGCTTGAGGTAAGAGAAGAGGAGGAGGAAAAGAAAAAGAAAATGATGATGGTGATGGTGATGATGATGATGATGATGATGGTGATGATGATGATGATAATGATGACGATGATGATGATGATGATGATGATGATGATGGTGATGGTGATGATGATGATAATGATGGTGATGATGATGGTGATGATGATGATGATGATAATGGTGATGATGATGATGATGATGATAATGATGGTGATGATGATGATGGTGATGATGATGATGATGGTGATGATGATGGTGATGATGATGATGATAATGATGGTGATGATGATGATGATGATAATGATGGTGATGATGATGATGATGATGATGATGGTGATGGGGGAAGCAGCATTTTATCCCCTTCACTAAATACTGCCATAGTAGAAAACACATGACACACTCCAGCATCATGTGTATCATCCTCATCACCTTCAAATAGCATCTTAAGGTTTACAAAACACTCTATGTTCACTTGTTTGAGCCTTTCAATAACCCTGAGAGATAATATTATTCACATTTTAAGAATAAAGAATCTTAGCAAACAGAATAAATGTCTTGTCCATGGCCGCACAAACTAGTGAGCATCTGGAGGGACTTTTGGATGAAGGCCTTGATTTCAAGTCTAGGCCCCTACCCACTGTGCTGCCACCCTGGGAATCTAACCAGTTGGCATCAGCCCCAGCTCTGAATCTTGCATAAAACAGCCTTTTGTGAATATCACAAGCATCCTGTGAGACTGTGTTTAATATCTGAACAGTAAGGTAGGTGCCTTCATGTGATATGCTCCCCATAGCCCTCTTGACAGCCTCTTGTAAAAAGGATCCTCTGTGAGTGAGGAGGAGTGACTGGTGGGAAAGTCCTCTGAATCACTAACACTAGGAAAATATGAATTTCATAGTAATGATAACCTTACTATTTAGAGGGCACTTCCTCTGAGGTGGGCGCTGTGCCAAGCACTTGACAGTGATCTCATCTGATTCTCACAAAGAGTCTGAGAGGTAAGTGCTATCAATATCGCCATTTTATAGATGAGGAAGCTGAGACAGAGGTTAAGTGACTTACCCACAGTCACACCTCTAGTAAATGTCTGAGGCTGGATTTGGATTCAGGTTGTTCTGACTTCTGGTCCAGTGTCTATTCATGAGCCTAAATCAGAGGTTTCAACTTATGCGCCTCAACGTGGCAACAACCTGTGTTTGTCCCTTGCTTTCTAAGAGGCCTGTGGTATCAGGGAGATGATGACCTGACTTGCACTTGACTTGGATTTGAGTGAGTCAGGGCTGTGCAAGGTCACCAGCCTCACTTTCTCCTCCAGAGCCGTCTGGGTCCAGGGGCCAGATATTCCTCAGGAAGCCTGCGGATGGCCCAGGATGCAGTGGGAGACCTTGGCCCTTTTAGGCTGAGTCCTTTTCAGGTTCTCACTTAGAGTGAGGGTGTCAAGAGATGGCACCTTTAATTAGAAAAAAAAGAAATATTGAGCTGGGAGGGGACGACCCTCAAGGTTGCTGTTCCAAAGACATACAAACTAATTCTGCCTCTTTTCATACTTAGTGATTGTTCCTAAAAGACATCAAATTTATCTTCACTTTTCATTATTTCAATCTTTTTTTAATTCTTTCCTTTGAAATTCAAATAAGGAAAAATAAAGCCCCAGATGATGTCCAACTAGTTCAAAGAATTACAATTTCCTTGTATAAAAGCTATTGCTCAAAATAAGTGAGCTTCTAGCTAGAATGTATAACTATTTAATTTTCTGGTATCTTCCACTTAATAGAACAAAACCATTCCACTAAGGTTCATTTTAGTGGCATAATTTGGTAAAATTTACTTTACTTCAATAAATATTTAGCATTTGCCTATGGTGTACAAGGAATTGTTCTGATCAATCAGTCAATAAACATAAGCTTTAAGAAGCTTACATTGATATGTGTGTGGGTACACATATGTATGTATATGAATATTACACATATATCGACACACGTAATGTAAATGGAAAATGAGGTGGGGGGTGTGGCACTGGGAAAGTAGAAGCTAAGTTTTTATGTGAATTTTAAAGGAAGCCTGTGAACAGGTGGGGGGAGGAGCAAACATAGGGGATGATGCATTGCCAAGAATGGAGAAAGCCAGAGAAAGGGCAGAAACAGAGTGGGAATAGCAAGAAGGCCAGTGCTGCCGGGTCAGAGAGTACAAAGAAGAGAACAAAGTGTAAAAAGACCAGAAAGGTAAGAGAACAGGCCACACTGGAAATGACTTTAAATGACAGAGGGTTTTGCATTTGATCCTAGAAGTAAGAGGGAGTCAAGTCATAGAATACAGGCGGATGATGTCAACAGACCTGAGAAAACAAAGACAGAAAAGGTAAGACATCTCCTGCCCTAAAGGAACATCAGTTCTTCCCTAGAATAACATTTGTAGGTTTTAGTCTTCTGAGGAGGGAGATATTTGTCACTTCTAGGGGCAAGAGGGAAGGTTTGTATTAAGAGATACTAGAAAATGAAGAAGAGTGCAAGGAGTGAGTGTATTCAAGGCAAAGACACAAGGGGAGATGAAATGTCCAGTTTGGGGAAGAGGAAGTATGTCAATTTGGATGTGTGTGTGTGTGTGTGTGTGTGTGTGTGTGTGTGTGTGTAGAAGAGTGGTAAGAAATAAGTCTAGAAAAGTAGGTTAGTGCCAAATTGTGCAGGGATTTAAATGCTAAGCTGAAGAGTTTGTATCTTATCCTAAAGGCAATAGAGCACTTCTAAAGAGTCTTAAGTAAGGGAGTGATATATATGCTCAGATGTGTAGGAATACGAGATTTTGGCAGCAGTGAAGATGATAGGTTGGAAAGGAGGAGACTTGGAAGTTCATTTGGAAGACTGTTGTCCAGGAAAGGGCTAAGAGCCTGAGCTGGGGCGATCACCAGGTAACCTGGGATTTGAAAGGTGGGTGAAGATAGAATCCACAAAACTTTGCAATTACTTGGATATGGGGGAAGGGAAGGTGAAGAAGAAAGTAAAAAACTACTCCAAAGTTACAAATTTGGATACCTGGAAGGGCTGGCATTTCCCTCAAGAAAAATAGGTTATATTTGAGAAAGGGCAAGTTAAGAGGAGAAAATAATGAGTTGTTTTGGTTATGCTGAATTTGAGATGCCTACAGACTTCCAGATGAATTTTAAATTGAAAAGATGAATTTCAGCTTTCTAGTATTCTCTATTACAAATCTATACCTGTTATATATATAATATATGTTATATATACACATATATGTTATATATATATATATATACATATGTTCCACTGAAGAAATAACTATTTCTGAATGTAATAAAAATAATTTTAAATTGCACAAAAACTTTCTGATAAAACAAATGAGAGTTAAAACATTAGCAACATTCATAGAACCTTAAACTTAGATAACTCCTTTAAAGGTCATCTCAGCCAACCACTATTCAAAGTATGACTATCCCTTGAATAACCTTCACAACTATTCATTTGTATTGAGAAAATAACTGTTCCATGCAACACATAGCATTAATTATAAGAAAGCTCTTCCTCCTTTTGAGTTGAAATATGCCTCCCTGTAAATTTTAGCCATTAGTGCTATTCTCTCTCGCTTGAAGGCATGCAGAGTCAAATTTTTCTCCTATGTATTAGACTTTCAAATATTTGAAGACAGTGACTATATGCCCTCTGAGCTTTCTCGCACCTAAAACATAAAGCTGTTCTAAAAGATGGGCTGCTTTGGGGGTAATGGGCTCCTCGTCGCCAAAGGTCTTCCTTCCGTTAAAGACTAGGTGATTGCTGGTAGATAGCAGACTTAATTGTTCATGGGATTTTAACTAGATGGCTTCTGAGGTCCTTTTCAGTTCTGAGATTCTTCCATGCTATAATAATGATGTGTGTAAAGTTTTATGGTATCAAAAATCAGCTCCACAGACAGGGGATGGGGAAGATCAGACTTGATCGAGTTCATGTGAAAAACATCCCAGGACCTTTAGTTGGCTACCAGTTCAATATGAGCACATTGGCCACAATTTAGTTGCCAAAAAGCTAATGTAACCGTAAACTTTCTTTATGAAAACAGTGCACATTTACATAGCATTTTAAGGTTTGCAAAGTGTTTTATCCATGCTACTTCATTTGATGCTTTCTGCAATTCTATAAGGTAGGTGCTTTATTGTTCCCATTTTAAAGGTAAGGAAACTGAGAGTCTAAGAAAGGTTTCAATGACTCGCCTATTAGTTAGTAAGCATCTGAGGCCTGATTCGAACAAAGGTCTTTTAATGTCCAAGCCTCCAACTCTGTCCCCTCTGCTGCCAGCTGCCTCACTGTGCTCTTAGGACTAAAGCATCAGGACAAAGGGGGATGGACCTGCTGAAGGCGTTAGGCTAGTCAGACTCCAGTGGTTCTGAGCCCCACTTTTCAGGAAGCCGGTGGACAAATGAGGGCACTTCAGTTAGTCTTTCAGGTATCATGAGGATTCTGAGAATTGTGGGCATGTGAATGTTCAAAATATCAGCGACCAAAGTGCTGGGGAAGGCAGACACACGGATACATTGTTAGTGTGTGTGTGTGTGTGTGTGTGTGTGTGTGTGTGAGCAAATCAAACAATATGTATCTTAGATGTTCTGCACATTTTAAATTTTGTAACAGTGATTGTTGTGGTGGTTTGGGTGAGAAACTATTTCATCCTTTCAGAGAAAATAATGTGGAAGCACATGAGGGAAGTCCCTGAAACTGTATATATGTTCTATGAAAACCAGAATCTGGTTCCTGTTTCTTAGGCTTGGAGAAGCCAGGGCAGAGAGAAGCAGAGCAGGCTCGGGGGCTGGAGGGGAGAGGGTGGCCCAGCAGGGTGAGTGTGTGTGTGTGGGGGGGGGGGTCTGCTGTCCTGAATGTTCTAGATCAGGGCTGGGGTGGCCAGTTCTCCTTAATCTTTTTTTCCCTGTGTTACCAGGTAGAAGTGAATAGGGCAGGAGTTAAGTGCAGTATATTAGGAAACATCAATGCATGACCTGAAGAGGATGGATGAACTGTGCCTCTCAGCCAAGATCACTCTGCTGGTTGGGCCTTTCACTTCTTTAGCACTAAATAAAGCTTGGTTATGATGATGATGATGTAAAGTTACCAAGGAAATCGTCATTTGTGAAATACATTGCTCCATACTTAGAAGTTATTTTTTAAAGTAGACTAACCTGTAGGATAAAAAAAAAACATACAAACCCCATCCCACAACAAAGAAAGGCCACGTAGAGATAAAAGACACACAAGGAAATGAGGACACGAGGCAGCTTCAAGGAATAGAAGGGAAAGGCGAAGAGCAGAGCTGAATCAAGCTCCCACTTTCCCCATCAGCTCCTGGCTGCTCAGTGTCCTTGGTGGGGACCTTCCTAAACGGGGAGGGGGAGGGGAGGCCAGACTGGAAAGGGTCATTTACAGTTACCAAGGCAGGGGTGAATAGTCTCCTGCTGAGGAAACACAGGAGAATGGGAGAGGGGGCAGCAGGGAGGAATGACTGGGGAGCTCTCAAACCAAAGGGGAGAGAACATTCAGAAGAGATGTCATTCTTTTCATCCCCAGAGCTTACCACTTCATCAGTCAATCAACAAACATTTATTGAGTGCCTATGCTAAGTGCTAAGGGATACAAAAAGGCAAAAGACAGTCCCCACAATCTTATAGGGGAGACAACATGCAAACAAATCTGTGCAAACAAGCTCCATATAGGATAAACAGGAAATGAGAACAGAGGGAAGGCACTGGAATTAAGTGAGGTGGGGAAGCTTCCTGTAGAAGTAAGGATTAGAGCTGGGACTGGAGGGAAGCCAGGGAAGTCAGTAGACAGCACAGCCGAGGAAGAGCATCCCAGGCATCGAGGATACTAGAGGGAGTACCCAGAGATGAGAGATGAAGTCCTGTTCATAGAACAACCAGGAGGCCAGGGTCACTAGATCTTAGAGGGCAGCATGGGGAATGAAGTGTAAGAAGACTGGAAAGGGAGGAGGGGGCCAGATCAAGAAGGGCTTTGAATGCTAAGCAGGGCATTTTATATTTGCTCCTGGAGGCAACAGGAACCACTGGAATTTAATGAGTAGTGGGTAACATGGTCAGACCTACATTTTAGGAAAATCACTTTGGTGGCTGACTGGAGGATGAACTGGAGCAGAGAGGGACTGAGGCAGGACCCTCCTACCCCAAGGAGCTATTGCTGTAGTCCAGGTGTGAGATGGTGAGAGCCAGCAGCAGGAAAGAAGAGGGAGTATCCGGAAGAGGTGAAATGGACAAGAGATGCTCAAGAGGTGAAATGAACAGGCCCTGGATTTGGAGTAGGGAGCCTGAGACTGAGAAGTCTAGGTTGACTCCTAGGTTGTGAGCCTCAGGGACCTCTTCAGTAATAGGGAGGGTAGAAGGATGTAGGGTTTAGGATAAAAGATATTGTATTCCATTTGGGACACATAGAGTGTAAAATGTCTACTGAACTTCCAAGTTGAGATGTCTGGAAGGCGACTGGAAGTAAGGGATGGGTAGCTGAGCAAAGAATTTGGGGCAGGAAAGATAGATTTAAGAGGCTTCAGATAAAAGATGGTCATTAAATCTTAGGGGAGCTGATAAGATCCCCAAGTGAAGTAGAAAGAAGAAGAGAGCCCTGGACAGAACCTTGAGGGACACCTATCGTTAGAGGTTCTGGAGGAGGAGTCAGCAAAGGAGACTGAAGGGGCTGTCAGAAGGGGAGGAGGAGAACCTAGAGAGAAGAGGAGAGAATGCCCCCCCCACCTCTCACCCCCAGCGTCCAAGGCTACAGGGACACCAAGGAGAATGAGGACTGAGAAAGGGCCACTAGACTTGGCCACTAGGAGACCCCAGGCACTGTGTAGAAAGCAGTGTGGGTGAATGATGAGGTCCAAAGCCAAGTTGTAAGGAGTATGAAAGGAGCTGGCTGAAGCTGATAGAAATTCTCAGGCCCAGGAAATTTCCAGAGCTCAGCCTCAGCCTTCGATTATTTTGCAAATCCTTAACTCTTCCCTCCTGAGATTCCCAAGCTGTTTTTCTCTTGTGTAAAACAATTTACTCAGTGAAGCCCAGGAATATCCCTAACCCCCTCACCCTGCAGCTCCCTCCCTTAGGTCTAATGCGTTCTAAGAAGCCCATGTCCATCTTCAGGAGAGAGGAGAGAGGGGCAGAAGGCACCTGAGTGATGGGGAGAGGAGGGAGAGGTGCCAAATGGCCTCTATTTTTTCCCATCAACTATGAGTTCTTAGGGTTCTCAGCTGAAAGAGTGGGGTGAAGAGGGAAGCATGAGGTGCTTGAGGAGGGATGGAAAGGTTTGGAAGAACTTCTGAGGACATTGGGATAATGAGTTGTTAAGAGAGGTTCGGTAGGTTTGCCTGGTCCAAAGCTTATAGACTGACTGACTGTATTTTTGTTACAAAAGGGAGCAGATAGCTATGAAGCCAGAGCTGGGGGGCGGGGGTGGGATGAGCGGGCCCAAGAATGTGGGGGGAAGGGTAGAGAGGAATGTCAAAACCAAATGGGCTTCCTCTCTCAGCTTGATCTCCCTGGTCTGATTTCTTCCTGGCACAAATCCTAGTGAAACCACAGACAATTCCCTGGCCTTGTGACCCCAAGAGAATGAGCTACTTGTGTTGGGGGGAGGGGAATTGAGGGTCCCACTCTTTTCTGTGGAATCTACAGGAACATTTTCTCCATCTCATTCTTTTGTCTAGACAATGAACAAAACAGCAAATCGGGCCCCATGTGCAGTTCATGCATTTCCAAAGTGTAAAGACAAACTAAACATTTCACAACTGGCTCTCAGGAAGGAGGCCTCTGCTGTTTAGGTTGAAGGCTACAAGCTGATGAGTCAGGAAAGGTGGGGGAGTGAGACTCCAGGAGGCCCCAAATCTGAGAGGCTGGAAGTCCAGGTCCCCCTCCCTAGATGCCCTGAGGCAGCCACGATGGTGCCTTTGGATAAAATCTAGCAGGGATCAATGCCATGCAGAATCTGAGCTATGGGACGTCTACAGGTGTTGGGCAATGTGCCTGGTTCTACCCTGGCTATCAAAGGCACCAGTCACAGTGGTTAGCAGAGGGGGGACCACCTTGGAATTGGGCCTTGAGCAGAGAGCATTAAACACCCTCAACCTCTCAAGGATACCCCTAGGACCTGAGGGGAGATGTACCTCACCTCACCCTGGGAGAGGGAGGTCACAGAACACCCCTGACACACGTATCATTCAGACCCATCTGACTCTTGGGTCCCCATTTGGGGTTTTCTTGGCAAAGATATGGAGTGGTTTCCCACTTCCTTCTCTAGTTCATTTTACAGACAAAGGAATGGAGACAAACAGCGTGAAGTGATTTGTCTAGGGTCACATAGCTGGTAAGGGTCTGAAGCTGGATTTGAATTCAGGTCTTCCTGACTCCAGGACTGGTGCACTGTCCACTGTAGTGTGATAAACAGAGAGGTGGGAAGGCTGCTACCTAGGTTGGTAAAGGGATATTCCCCCATCAGCAGCTCTCCCACCAATGGAATGGTAGATCTCATCTGCTCTACTCTGGTTTCTTTGAATGTGTGTCTGCCTCTTTTGGGGGCCCTGAACAGCTGGATTTCAAGAGGCTGAATTACAAGAAGGAGACCATTCCCTGGGCTGAGTGCTGGGGTGGGGTGGGGGCACAAGACAGAAGGAAATGGGGCCAAGTCCCAAAGGAATCAGCTTTCTCCTCAGAGTCCAGCCTCTCTCCATCCATGGTGCCTGTTAAGGGAGCCCAGTCTATGCCAAGGCCCTGGGCTGATCAGTGGGGGAGATGAACAGGGGCCAATACTGAGTCCCTGCCCTCAGGGAGCAGACCATCTAATGGGGAAATAAGAAAACACACTTTGTACAAACAAAGGTGGTCTCAGAAAGCACTTGGTGGGATGGGGGGGCAGGATGGCAGATCAGAAAAAACCTGCTACAAAGGTTGTGAAGCAAGAGGAGGAATGTGCTCCTGGGTAAGGATAGTGGGCAGCTGCTGCTGCTGACTTATGGAGCATATGCAGGGCAGGAAGTAAAGGAAGACAGAGTCGGAGAAGAGTGAGGCCCTGGAGCCTCCCAAGGCAGCTGGTGATGTGGGCCTGGAGGTGAGGGGGCCTGAGGCTGTCTGTCTGTCCAGATTCAGAGAGGGCAAAGATTGGTGACCAAAGCTGGGAAGATGGTGCTGAGTAGGGGCAGAGAGAGGGCTCAGGATGGCTTTGAGGAACAGGAAATTAGGATCTAGAGAGGTTCATGGAAAAGGCAGCAAAGGAGACTGAGGAGAAGTGTGCAGGACCAGGAGAAACAGTGGTCAGCAGTGTCCAAGGCTGCAGAGGCCAAGCATGGAGGGCCTGAGAAAAGGCCAGATCCAGGTGACTTGGGAGAGAGGAGTTTGAGTTGAGGTCAGAAGCAGGAGGGGGAGGCGGGGAGGCTGGTCCACATTCAAAGGGAGGACTTGCTGCTTCAGAGGATTTTGCCCCCAAGAGGAGAGAGACAGGATGATGGGTGAATAGGATGGGAGGAGACTGGGCATGTTTGTAGGGAATGGAAAGGCAGCTGTTCATTTCTCCAGTCAGTGACTTCACAGGGTGACATCTTGACTTTCCCATGATTTAGGGGAGGCTGAGCTGCACATCTCCAGCCTCATTCTCTCCAACTCATCGACAATCCAGTGGCTGGACCAAAGTCAACAGGTGGGCTGGTGGGCTGGGATGCAGGGGATGACCTTGGCCATCTCTCTGTCTGACCAAGCACAGAGCACCTGCTTCAGCCAGCCCTTCATGGCCTGGGAACAAACTGTTCTTAGCTGCCCATGGTGGGGGCGGGTGAGTTTTCACACCCCCTACCTGGTCCACACCTGTCCTGTCCCTTACCCTCTGCCTGATTTAGCCCATCTGCCTATGGTTTACTGGGGTGTGGCAGCTGCACAAGCTCCAGCTTCCCTGGAGCGACAGCTAAGTTGGGGGGCAGAGAATCTCCAAAGGGAGCTGGGTGGGCCTTGAACAGGGCCCAGTCCCACCCCCAAACAGCAGAAGTGGGAGTCCTTCCTGATCAGCCCATAGGTAAGTCAGGGGGAATAGGCTGAAGAAGGCAGTACAGCATCCAGAATTCCTGGAGAGGGACTGGTCTTGGCAAGAGGCACCCCCCTCCCTCTTCACGTGGGGCCTGGTAGAAAGAGGAAGATGGTGACTAAAGATGTGAGAGGAGATCCAAAGGAGAGGAGGCTCTGCCTCCATCTGGGACCAGGCTCAGCTTCCCAGGTGATGCCTGAGCTGAGCTAAGGAAGGTACCCAGGCTTCTCCAGGGAGAGGCAGGGAGAGTTTGGGACAGGGAGAGTTGGGCACAGGGCAGGTGGCCAGACAGTTTGACTCTAAATTCATGACATGGAAAGAGGAACTTGGGAAGGACCCCCGACAAGCTGAGTTGGCCTGGGATCCTAGAGACACTGGGGAGCCATGGGGTTTCCTGAGCAGGGGAGGACTGAGCCTTACCGAGGCAGCTGAGGAACGGGGAGACTGATCAGAGAGTAGACTCAGGAGCAAGGGTACGAAGATGGACACGTGAGGGACTGTGGTGGCCAGTGAGGCTAGAATTTGGAGTGCTTACGGTGGGGGACGGGTGGTAGGGGCCAGGCGCAGGGACGTCTAGAGGAGGCAGGCGTTTGCCTTAAAAACCTCCCCCTCCCCACCCACGTGTGACTAAAGTCCCCCCTCGGCCTACAGGACCTGAAGTGGGGAAGGGCAGGCAGCTCCAGCCAGCTGGGCCCTTCTCTGCCCCTGTTTTTAACCCAGTTTCAGTTCCTGGCTTCTTGAGTGGTGGCCCAAGATGAGTCCCTGGCCCAAGGGGCCTCACTTTCCCCCTCGGTAAAAAGAGGAGAGCCAGACCAAATGATGAAATCTAAGGGGCCTCTCCAGCCCCCGGGGGGCTGGCCAAGTGTCCCACGGAATTTGTCCTGTCCCGGGTCCCTCCGCCTCCAGGGGCGTGGCCTCTCTGGGGGAGGGGTGGGGCAGGACAGGCGGAAGCTCCTCCCCTCCCATCTGGGGCTGGCGAGCTAGGCTGCCACAACCCGGACTGATTGGGGCAGAAGAACCAAAGCCATCGGAGTGCGGCTGGACGGACCAGACGGGTCGAGCCGGGCCAGATCATGACAAGCCCCACGGCGGCGGCGTTGGGGGGCCTGGAGCAGCTGCGGATCTGCGGGGCGGGAGCAGGACGAGCTCTGGCCGTGCTCACTAGTGGCGGGGACGCCCAAGGTCAGCGGGGTGCCAAGGACCGGGATGGGAGGGTGTACCGGGGTAGAGGCCGTTGGGAGCTCGGAGCAGGGCAAGCCGAGCGCAGCTCACCGGGGGGCAGGGGACACGAGAAGGGGGGATGGGCTGAGACGGAGACTGCCGTGAGGTGGGACAGGGCAGGGGTTACAGCGGCTCGGAAACCCCCGGAGGCAGGAGACATGAGGTGGAGAGATGGACCGGGTCGG